>VMDO01003075.1:0-151896 GCA_007922755.1 Pedetes capensis
TTTCATCTTTAATGACTTTAGCTCTGCATTCTAGCTTTATTGAGTTTAATTATTAATGAATTTTATTTACTTATTTTTTGAGATTGATTTTTTGAAAACTTTTCATTAACATATATTAATTGTACATATTAATATTTTGGATAGGTTCATGTATGGGAATTCAGTGTGATATTTCAATATATGCATATATTGTACATGGTTAGAATTCAGCTTCCGTTAATCTACTCTCCAACCGCCTTTCCAACCTCTAGTAGTAATCACTATTTTACACTCAGATTGACTTTTTTTTTGTTTTTTAAACTTCCACATGTGAGAGAGCATTTGAAACTTTTTTGGTCTGGCTTATCTCACTTAATCTAATGTCCTCCATTTCCATCAAAGGACAGGATTTCATTCTTCCTTATGGCTGAATAATACTCCATTGTATATATACACATGGTAATACATCACATTTTCTTTATCCATTCCTTTTTTGATTTTGTATCTTAGCTCTTGTGATTAATGCTGCAATAAACATGGGCATGTAGGTTTTGACAGGGATTGTCTTGAAACTGTACATCACTTTGGGTTGTTGTTAGGTGCCATTGAGTTAGGTCCAATTCATAGCAACCTTTGTAGGGTTTTTAATGGCTGATTGTTTCAGGATTGCTTTGGGAATGGACTGCCATGTCCTTCTCCCATTTTTGGGGTGCTGGGGATTGAACATGAGTCCTCAGAGAGTGCAGGGCCCCACTCTCCCAACTGAGTTAAACCCCAGCCCCCCACTTTGGGTAGTATAGGCATTTTAACCAATATGAATCATTCCAATCCGTGAACATAGAGGTCTTTCCATTTTTTTTAAATGCATCTTTTTTGACTTCTTTCCTCAGTGTTTCATAATTTTTCTTGTAGAGGTCTTTTACTTACTTGATTAAATTTATTGCTAGGTTTTGTTTGTTTGTTTGATTGCTTATTGCAGAACTGGGGGTAGAACCCAGGGCCTTGTGCATACTAAATAAGCAGTCCACCACTGAGCTGCAACCCAACCTCTTTTTTATTTTTTTATTTTGAAATAGGGTCTTGCTAGGTTGCACCTGCTACTTCTGGTCTCAAACTTGTGATCTTCCTGCCTCAGCCTCCTGAGTTGCTGGAGTTACAGGTGTTTTCCACAGCACCTGGCTTATTTTCTTCTAGCCGTACTGAATGAATTTTCTTTCATGATTTCTTTCTCAGCAAACTTGTTATTGGTATATAAAAATGCTACTGATTTGTGTACACTGATCCTGCGATATTACTGAATTTGGTTTATCAGTTCTAATTTGGTAGAGTCACTAAGGTTTTCAATATATAGTATAATGTCATCTGCAAAAGGACAATTAAACTTCCTCCTTTCCTATTGGTATGCCTTTTTCTCCCCTTTCTCTTGTCTAATTTGTCTGGTTAAAATATCTAGTACTGTATTGAATAAGAACAGTTGAAGTGGGCACCTTTGTCTTATTCCAGATCCTAGGGGAAACATGTTCAGCTTTTCCTCATTCAGTATGTTGTTGGCTGTGGATTTATTATATATAGTCTTTATTATGTTGAGGTACAATCCTTTCAACCTAATTTGTTTGGGATTTTTGAAATGAAGGGATGTTGAATTTTGCCAAAGGCTTTTCCTGAATCTATTGAGATGATCACATGATTTTTATCCTTCATGCTGTTGATGTGATGTATTATACTTTTGCTTTGCATATGTTAAACCATCCTTGCATCCTTGGAATAAATCCATCTTGATCCATGGTGAATGATTGTTTTGATGTGCTATTGGATTTGGTTTGCTAATATTTTGTTGAGAATTTTTGCATCTGTGTTTATCAGGGATATTGGTTTCTACCTTTATTTTCTTTCTCCTCTCTCTTCCTCCTTTCTTTATCTGGTTTTTATATTAGGCTAATGCGGGCCTCATAGAATGGGTTTGGAAGGGTTCTCTCCCTTTCAGTTCTTTGGAGTAGTTTGAGAATTAGCATTAGTTCTTTAAAATTTTGATAGCCATATAGTCCTGGACTTTGCTTCATTGTGAGACTTTTTGTTACTGAGTCAATCTTGCTTCTTATTTTGGTCTGTTTAGATTTTCTATGTATTAATGGTTTAATTTCAGTACAGAAAGTTATCTATTTCTTTTAGGTTTTCCAATTATTGACACTTAGGTTTTTTTTTTTTTTTGTAATAGTCACTAGTGATTCATTTTATTTCTGTAGTATCAGTTGTAATGGCTCCTTTTTTTCATCTCTAATTTTACTTCTTGCCTTTTTTCTTAGTCTAGGTTAAGTTATGTCAATTTTGTTTACCTTTTCAAAAATCCAACTTTTTGTTTCATTCATCTTTTGTATTTTTTGTCTCTATTTTTGTTTATTTCTTCCCTGATCTTTGTTATTCTTTCTCTCTACTAATTTGAGATGCATCTTTAGGGTTTTATTTGAAATCTTTCTATTTTTTTATATAGGTGTTCATTGCTATAAACTTTTCTCTTCCCTCTGCTTTTTCTAGGTTCCCTAAGTTTTGATATGTTGTGTTTTCACTTATGTGTGTTTCAAGAAAGTTTTACATTTCCCTCTGATTTCTTCAATGATCCATTGCTTGTTCAGTAGCTTGCTAAGTCTCCATGAGTCTATATAGTTTCTTTTGTTGTTAATTTCTAGTTTTATTTCCTTGTGGTCTGAGAGGATATATGATATGATTTTGATTTTTTTGAACTTGTTGAGGTTTGTTTTGTGACCTAATATATGGTCCATTCTAGAAAATTTTCCATGCACTGAAGAAAAGAATGTGTATTCTATAGTTGTTAGATGAAATATTCTAAACACAAATGCCTGTTAATTCATTGGATCTAGAATATAGAACTCTGCTGTCTCTTTATTGATTTTTGGTCTGGATGGTCTGCCCACTAATAAAGTGTGGAGTTGAGATCTCTCTCACTATTATTGCATTGGACCATATATCTCCTTTGAGATCTAATATTGTTTGTTTTATGAAACTGGGTGGTCCTGTATTAGGTGGATATATACTTACAATTGTAGCTTCTTGTTGAATTTATCCCTTAATCATTATATAATGACCGTCTTGGTTTCTTTTTACAATTTTTGTCTTTAAGTCTATTTTGTCTGATATAAAAATAGCTACTCCTCCTTGCTTCTGGTTTCTGTTTGTATGGGATATCTTTTTTCATCCTTTCACTTTCAGTCTATGTCTGTCTTTAGTGGTGAGATTGGTTTTTCTATAGGCAGCATATTGTTGGGTTTTATTTTTGTATCCATTCATCCATTCCATATGTTTTAATTGGGTAATTTTAGTCCATTTACATTCAAAGTTATTATACATATCTACAGACTTCTATAATTTTGTTAAATTAATTTTATTTGCTTTAAATATAGTTCTACTTTTTCTCTTGTTCATCTTTGATTTTATTGTATTGATAAGGTTTGATTCTTTAATATTTATCCTTTGTGTGTCTACTTTACTAGTGGGTTTTATACTTCCATATGTTTTCTTGGTGGTAGTTATCTTTTCTGCTTCTATATGTGGGGCTTAAGCATCTTTTGTAAAGCTGGTCTGGTGGTATTGAACTCCCTCAGTTTTTGCTTGTCTTGAAAAGTCTTTATTTCTTCATTTCTGAATAATAGCCTTGCTAGCTATATTAATCCTTGCCGACAGGTTTTTATATATACTTGGAATATATCATTCAGTTACCTTCTGACCTATAAAGTTTCTGTTTAGAAACCTGCTCTTGGTATACTTATCATTCCCTTAAATGTAACCTAATACCTTTTTCTTTCAGTTTTTAAAATTATCTTTGTCTTGCATCTTTGACAGTTTGACTATGGTATGTTGATATGAGCATCTTTTTTGGTCATATCTATTTGGGGTCTTGTGGGCCTCCTGTATCTGGATATCCATCTTTCCAAGATCACAGAAGTTCTCACTATTATGTCATTAAATAGACTTTTTTTTTTTTAATGGTACGTGGAGGTTGAAACCATAACCTTGCCCATACTTTACAAGTGTTCTACCACTGGGATACACCCCAGCTCCTTTTTTATTTTTTATTTTGAATCAGGGTCTCACTAAGTTACATAGGCTACTTTTGGCTTCAAACTTGTGGTCTTCTTAGCTCCACCTTCCAAGTCTCTGGGATTACAGGCATGTGCCACTATCCCTGGCTTAAATTGGCTTTCTATGCCTTTCCCTTTGTCTCCTCCTCCATATACTCCCCAAATGGAAATGTTTTTTCATTTAATAGTGTCTCAAAGGTCTTGAAGGCTCTCTTTATTCTTTCTTTCTTTTTTCTTTCTTTCTCTTCTTTCCTTCCTTCCTTCCCTCCCCCCCTCCCTCACTCCCTCCCTTCTTCCTTCCTTCCTTCCTTGTCTGGCTGGGATCTTTCAAAAGACCTGTCTTCAAGTTGAGAGAGTCTTTCTTTTACTTGAGTTAGTCTATTGCTGAGATTTTCAACTGTAGCTTTGACTTAGCTCTTCCTTTCCAACATTTCTCCTTGGTTCTTTTTAAAGATCTCTCTTTGCTGTATTTCTCATTCATGTTATACACTGTTTTTCTAATTTTGTTTCAACTACCTTTATTTTCTTAAACCTTATTGATCTTCTTTATAATTATTATTTGAAATTTTTTATCAGACATTTCATCAATGTTACTTTCTTTGGGACCTGTTGCTAGAGAATTATTGTGTTCTTTTGGAGGCATCATGTTACTGTGTTCTTTCCTATTTCTTGTGCTCTTACATTGAGATTTGTACATCTAGTAGATCAGTTATCTCTACTACTTTTATAATGTGGCCTTTACAGTTAATGGTTTTCCCTTGAAGAGGTGTTTTGGATTGTCAGTTTGGTATGCAGTGCTGGTTTTGGCTCCAGCTAGGCACCATAGTGTAGTCTCCCTCTAACTTCCTGGCTATAATTAATGATTGGGAGCACAGTGGGTGGTATGGTGCAGTTGAAGAGACCCATTGTCTCTGGTGGCCACAGAGGAATCGGGAATTCTTATGGCTGAGGCATGTGTGGTGTACACGGTAGTGGGTGTGGGGTGCATGACTGTATGACCACTCTGACAAGTGGAATGGCAGCACTGCTGGGCCTGATGAGAGAGGAGTGTATGTACCCACATGTGGTGTGGGGCAGAGTGGTGATAATGTGGGATCTGCGTCATTGGCTGCTGGGTCTTATGGGAGAAGAATGTATGCTCCCAGAGGCAGAATGGGAGCAGGACTCAGGGCATTGGCTGCTCTCTCCACAGGGAGAGGAGCAAGTGCCCATGTGTAGCCCACAGGGGATGCAGCCAACAAGACGATGCAGGTGCTTGCCTTCAGCTTTGGTTTTGGCATGTGTCCACACACGTCTGGCTGTACCCTTGTTCCCAGTGAGTAAATGCCCTGGAATCTCAGTTCTGGAGGGCAAAATTGTCCATTCCTCCATTTGCTGAAACATCTGTCCCCTAGAACGTAGGGCACTGAGCAAGCTTGGGTGCTGGGATTACAGCTGCTCTTCTGGGTCAAGTTTGGTCTTTAAAGCTGTAATTCTCTAAACCAGTGTGGTAGAATCTCTGTGGGCCCATAGAGATGAAGATATGGAGGGCTATCTGACCCCTACACCAGTATGAATTCAGACAACAGCTTTCTTCTTACGATGGTGCCAGCCATAGCAGCCTGGTCTCTGGAGGTATGTGAGACAATATGAGTTCCTTCTTCAAAACAAAGCTACAGCACAGACTCCAGGTGCTTCCCTAATAGGACTGCAAGCCTCCAATGGCTATGAAACTTCCCAGTAGCTAAGATTGCCAGCATTGGCATAGTTGGAGTTTGGTAGGACTCAGCTGTTCTCTCTTTTGCCTACAAAGGGGAGTACCCTCTTTCCCTGGCTGGAGATCCTGGGTGGCACCTGTTGGTGCCACTTTGTTTCTCTTTCTGTACTGTCATCCAAGGTCTCATAGGGTCTTACAAGGTTCAAGTCTCTTCCTTGCTTGTTGTAGGTCAGGACCCTTCCCCCCCAAATGAAATTGACTTGTAAGATGAAGGGTTTCAACAGAGGACTGAACCTGCTGTGGACTGAGCACTTCCCTGTTGGGCTTTGTCTCTTTTATTGACTTTTCTTACATAAATCATGTAGATGTAAAGCTTATCTTCAAAGTACAAAGCAAAACAGAGCTTTCTGTATAAACCACATAAATGTAAAGCTTGTCTTCAAAGTATACAAAGTACAAAGCCAAGTAAAAAGAAACCATGTGACATCTGCCAGAGCAAATCTGTAATGATTATCATATCTAGCTTGTCTCCCTGTAACCTGGAGCAGATAAACACCATTCCCTTGAAGGCTTGCCTCCAAAGTCCCAGAAATCTTGCATGTAAGATTTCTCAGGCAGGAGTCACTGTTCCATGAAACAAGTTGGCTCTGTAGGCTGCCTTTGATGTTCAAATGCCATGCACTGTTCATGCTCCTCTTCTACACTTGCTGAGTTCCAATGTTCTCCCATTGTCGCTTGCTTCAAAATGCAGCTATCCAGCTGTTGCTTTGCTGCTTCTTGTGGAAGAGGTGAGTGTCAGATTCCTTTATGAGGCTATCTTGTGCATTGAGACTGTCTTCTTGACTTTGCAAGTGGGCAAACTTTTCCCTGAAGGAGATTATTACAAATTCTAAGGGATGTAATTCCCCAGGCACATGAAAGGATGGGATATCACAGAGTGGTACCATGGAGAAGGGACAGGGTCCCCTCCTTTGGAAGGATCCAGGGTGCAGAAGGTCAGGGAGGTTCCGGATTTACTGAAAAAGCTTGTCCTCTCAAGCCCTCCAACTCAGTGCTTATTGTAACTAGAGAAAAGTGTGCTTATGCATATCTGTGAGACTCTGTAGGTGTCACAGTCACTTCAGTATCAACTTCATATCCTTGTAAAAACTCTGGATTGGTAGTTAGGAAAGCTTGGCTTTTGTGTTAGCTTTATTCTCCCTCCCGCTCCCTTTCTCTCTCCCCTCATCTCTCTCTTTCTTCCTTCCCTCCTTCTATCCTTTCCTCTTTTTTCTTTTCTTTTGCAGTAATGGGGGATCAAATCCACAGCCTTATGCACGCTCACCATGCACTCTGCCACTGAGCTATATCCCCAGCCTTGTTTTGCTGTAACAAGGTCTTACTATGTAGCTTAGTGACTCAGGAGGATGGCAAGTTTGAAGCCAGAGTCAACCAGTGCAACTTAGTGAGGCCCTGTCTCAAAATAAAAATAAAAAGGGGGCTTGGCTGCAGCTCAGTGGTAGAGTACTTGCCCAGTATGTGCAAGGCCCTGGGTTCATCCAGAAAGAAAGAAAGAAAGAAAGAAAGAAAGAAAGAAAGAAAAAATGAAAAAGCACAGGAGCAGAGATGAGAGATGGATATTGCAGTTTGGGTTCCCCAATCAGACTCTGAAATGGAGATAAAACACGCATGAGCTTTATTAAGATGTGTTCTTGGGTTGACATCTGAGAAAAGGAAAGGAAAAGAAGAGAAGGAAAGGAGGCTGGGTTGGGAAGAAAGGAAGTTAAGCTGCAGTGTAGTCTCAGTGGAAGCCTCAGGTGGATTTGCAGGGAGTTTTGAAGATGCTGAGGGCTGTCTTCCAGCAGTATGCATAGCAGCCAGGATATAAAGTCCTTTATCAGAGTGGTGTATCACATTGTCGTCTACAGTCCACCCTTTGTATCACTTGGATCTACTTCATGTAAATTCTGGAAACTTTGCCTGGGTGATAATCTTCATGTTCCTGCTGATTCATTATAGCTCCTCTTACCCTTAACTGACACCCCTGCTGGTCTCAGTGGCCAGTGTGACCCATATTTTCATCTCTTAGGGATCTGAGCCCTTGTTAACATATACTTCTGAGGCCAGGGCAACTACCTTTATTTACTTCCCAGGACGTACCATCATTTATTTACTTACTGTCCACCCAAGTGGATGAAGAGCCCTCCAAGCAGACCACCCACGTGCCATCTCTGTGTCCTCATTGTGTGATAATAGTCGTACCTCTCCCTAATGATTCAAGGTCAGTTATCCTGAAAAAGCAGGGACAACCCTTCATGTATGCTAATTCCTTGACAAACAAAGACTAAATGTCCAGGCAGAACCAATGGCTTATTGTATAGAGGGGAGTCTTGCTAGTCCCTGGGGGATGCATTCCATTTTGGAAACCAAGAGCTTTGAACTAATAGTCCAGATTTATGGGGACAAGAACATAAGTTCCTTAGGTTTTCACTGCCAGTGAGTGACTACTAAGAACAACTGAGGCCAGTCTGACCTAGACTTTTGCTTTTCAGACTTATGTATTTCACCTCCTCGAGCTGCAGTCCCATGTAAATATCTTTAAAGTGTCTTTAAAATGTCTATTATTTCCTGGATTATTGAACCCCATCCTAATATAGTATTCCTTATAAGCTGGTGATTTGACTTTACCTCCATCTTGGCGTTCCCACACTCCCTCAGGCCTTCAGCTCTGGTGGTGTAGCATGGGTTGGTCCAGTGGATTCCAGGGTCATAGGCCCACTGCTATACCTTCTTTGGAGTGTAGTAGGTCTCTTGGACTGACGTGATATCATTTGGCATCTTATATTAATAAATCAGTTAGCTCATTAGCCCTCAGATAGTGATGCTAGCTGAGGTCCTGCAAGCAAGAAAGGCAAATATACACCTTGGTTATGTGTCTGTTTTTGTCAAAATAAGCTACTGATGATTCCGAGGAGGAGGAGTTTCATTGCAGTGAACATGCCATCATGGGGACAGTCAGTCACCTCAAGAATTGGTGGTGTATTGGAGACTCAATATTTATCTTTGTGTAGGAGTGTTGGACAGTCAGCTGCAGTAGGTAAGAAGCTTTGGTAAGAAGGAACTCATATTCCTGGATGCACATGTAGACTCTACTCCTGCCACCGTGGCTGCTTTGTTACACACCCATGTATCTCCATAGGTGTGGCAGATGACAGCAGTTGGCTGATATCAACAGGTGAAGTCATTCTGTCTGCCTAGTGGCTTAGTGCCTGTTCTGTAGTGGATGTTTTCTGGTGGGAATTAACAGGCAGTATGAGCGTCTTCTTATTTCCTGCTCATATGTCTATCCAGACCACTTTGTTCCTGATCTTTCGGTCTTTCTCATTCTAGGTTCCTGGCCATCTAACTGGCTCATTTGCCACTACTAATGTGTTGTCTAAGCTAGTGGGTGATTAGGTGTACCAAGTGGTTTATTCACGTGGAAGGCTTTTCTTCACTGGCATTTTTCATGGTCACTCCTGTGAGACTCTATAGTGTAGTGGGAGTCCATTTTTTGCAGTTACCCGTAAAATGAAGCTGACTCATCAGTGAACCAAGTGCAATTGTTTTTACTCCTTCATCACCTGGTAATAGAGTATCTTCCATGCAGGCCTGTATTTGAACTGAGGGACAGGTCATGGTGCAAAAATGGTGGATGACATGAGGTCTGAGAAATCATCTTGTATGGCTGGTTTATGCTTCTGGTCCTTTTCGTACTCAATCCAGGATGCAGCACTTTTTTTCCCTTTAATCTCCTCTGCCATCTGCCATGACAGTTCTTTCATGTCTGTCCCTTTGAGAAAAGGCTATTGCATTTTCCATGCTTCTAGGAGCCACCTTACCAGTGAGTTCATGCCATTTGCAGGAGTCTTTGCCAGGGTAAGTGGAGAGTTCTCCTCAATCTAGAAACTCTCTCTTATTCAACCTATATTATTGGCCCTTGGTCAGGTCCCTTCAGTCCCACGTGTATTTTCCCAGCCACTAGAGTACATTCTGAGGAAGTCTTACAACTCCTTCAGTATCTATCCTCTTCCTCCTCCTCAAGCCCAACATGTTCCCACATAGATTATTGTGTGACATAACCCTTGTTTATGATCAAGAGGCCAGGAGGAGAGATAGGATCATATTTTTAGAGGTCACACACTATCTGGTGGAGAGAGGCTTGTACATCCCCTTTGAGGAAAAGATGTTTGAATGCGTCAACCTGGATGTTCCCATTCCATGTGGTTGGGTCTTGCTCTTTCTCAACCTTGGCCTAGGCGTTGTCAGAACAAGTCTGTCTTAGTTGAGACTTTAACTTTATTTGGAGCCTGATTACTCTGATGATTAATTCTTGGGTCTAAGTCTCAGCTTCCTTTGCCCTCCTGCTGTGGTAATGGAAAGAAATTTGTATTTTTCCATAGAGATCTTCTAGAGAGTTAGCTTATAGTTATTAAGTAATCTCTTCCAGCTTGTCCTTATCCTTTCTCAAAGCTTCAAGCTTGTCAACAGGCACCCAATTCCATTGTCCTCATAGTTATTATTTGCCCTATATATTTTTTTCTTTTTTCCCCTTTATTGATAAATGTTGATGGGGTACAGAGTAATACAGGATTTGCTTTTTCCATTGTGCAACTATTACATCACTTCTAGTTATACTTTCATCAATTTACAAAGTTTATGGAAACTTTTGAATAATATGTAGTAAAACTTGTATGCATATTTTCCCTTACACTCATGAAGTTGCATCATTTACATTGAGATTATCCTCTCCCCCTTTATCCTTTTACATTGTTTCCCTTCCCCTTCCCATATTCCACAACCTTCACTTCCCTTTGCTAGTCCCCTCCCTCTTTGTTTCTACTCTGCTTATACTTTCCTATCTTATTGTTGTTGTTAGGTGCACTCGAGTTGGTATCTGACTCATAGCGAGACTATGTACAACAGGTGGAACAGTGTTGTTATTGTTTCTCTGCTATTCATAGAGTTTTGAATGGCAGATTGGTTTTTGGGAGTGGGCTATTTTCCCACCTTAGCTAAGTTAAATTGTTCATTTTTATATGTTGACTTATGTATAGTTTTTTTTTCTTCCTTTAAGTAAGATTATTTGCCCTATATTTTTCATAGCTTGATATTTCATAGGTCAATGTGTTTTCTGGCATGTTTACATCATACTAGTGAAATTTTAGCAATCATAGCCAAGGCTTTCTGTGACTTACCTATTTCCAATGATGAGATCCTAATTGCCATTTCAGTAGAGGGTAGATCAACTCCAAATCCCACTCCAGTGTCTGGTTTCTCAGGCCATTTCTAATACTAATTATCACGTTAGCTTCCTGAATAGGTAAAGTCTGAGACGGAACTTAGCACACAGGAAGTTTATGAGAGAGAGCTCTTTGAATCAGCCCTTTGGAAGGGAAGGAAGCAGTCTTGGGTAGAGGGAGAAGATGAGTTGCATTTCAGCCTTAGTGAAAGACCTGGCTGCCACTCTATGGGGTTCTGAAGAAGGGACGACCGTTCAGAGCTATCCTGAGTTGGGTAATAGAACACTGAGCCTTTACACACCCATGTTGGGACTGTAGGCTACCCCAGGAAGCAAGGATGGCCTTGGGCAAGGCAGTTTCCTGTAGTAGGATCAGTCCCTGAAAGGAGATGATAATATAAAGTGAAATAATCATTGTATAACACATTTACTAACTTGTGCTTCTTTGTTTTCCCATAGCATCTTTTTATAGTGAAAGCTATGTGGAGCTCAACATCACAGAAGTTTCTTCTGAGCTATCTCTTCAGTTAAAATTCCAAATCAGCAAGCCACAGGGGTTACTTTTTCTTGCAGCTGGGAAAAATGACTATTACATAATAGAACTTCTATCAGGAAACTTACAGGTATGGATTTTAAAAATCTTTAAAATTTATAAGCATTCACTTATGGAGTGAGCAAAGTGAAGGAGAAAGAAAAAAATTAGCTATGCATGTTGATTACCATTATCTCACTAAAGTGATATGCTATTTATATAGAGTGAAATCTTTTCCATTTTTGCCAATATATCCTAAGACTCTGACCCTTCAATTTTCTGACTTCAATTTGTAATCTATAAGTGTAGAAAGAGTTTTTATGTCCAAATCTCCTTTCCTCTCTCTCTCTCTCTCTCTCTCTCTCTCTCTTTCTCTAGAGCCTGTATTTAAGTCCATTTCCTGTTGCTATAGTAAAATACCTGAGGCTGGGTAATTTTTAAGGGATAGAAGTTCATTTTGTCTCATGGTTCTGGAGGTCCAAGAACATGGTGATGGCATCTGCTCTGCATCTGGTGAGGGCCTATGGTGAAAAGGATCACATAGTAAGAGGGGAAGCAAGGTTTTGAAAGAGAATGAGAGAGAGAGAGAGAGAGCTGAGAAAGCCAATCTTGCTTTATAACAACCTGCTCTAACAACTTACAACTGACCTGCTCTTGCAGTCACTAATTCAGTCCCACAAAAGTGACAACTCATTCCCTTGAGAAAGTCATTAATCACAGTGACCTAATTGCCCCTTAAAGGCCCCAACATTTCTTAATACTGCTCCACTGGAGACCCAGACACAAAATGAATTTTGGTGGGATCAGCCATATTCAAACCATTGTAGTCGTACTTTGTTTTTTCTTCTTCTTTTTGGTTTTTTGAGATAAGGTCTCACTGTGTAGTCCAGGCTGAACTGAGTCTCATTATATAGACAAGACTGACCTCAAACTCACATCAGTCCTCCTGTCTCAGCCTCCTGAGTGCTTGGAGTACAGGTGTGTGCCCCAACATCTGGTTTTATTTTTTTATTTTATTGTGAGTCAGGGTCTTGCTCAGTTTTGCAGATTTCCTTTGGCCTTGAATTCCTGCTCAGCCTCCTGAGACACTGGTATCACAGGTGTGTATCATTGCACCTGACTCTGTGTGTTATGTGTGTGTGTGTGTGTGTGTATGTATGTGTGCATCCATGTGTGTTTGTGTGCGTGTGTGTGTGTGTGTGTGTACATTGTTTTTTGGTGCTAGGGCTTGACCACAGTGCTTTCTGCACACTAGGCAAACACTCTACCACCAAACTACAACTCCAACCCCTAGCAGCCCCACTTTCTCAATAAAATGTTATTGTTGTTAGGTGCTGTTGTGTCGGTATCTGACTCATAGCAACCCTACATACAGCAGGGGAAACGCTATTGTCAGTGCTTCTCTGCTGTTCTCTGCTGGGGTTTTCAATGGTGGATTGATTTTTGGGAGTGGGTTGCCAGGTCCATCTCCCAAGCCTGCAGCACCTGGTGTTCCAAGTACTAACCAAGTACTAACCAGGCCTGACCCTGCTTAGCTTCCAAGATCTGATGGGATCAGATGCCACAGGGCTAAGGCTGCAGGCTCAATAAAACATTATGGCATGAAAAATGAGATTGACTGCTTATGATTCTTTCTGTTTCGGGTGAGAGTGAATTTGGGTGTGGCTGAACAAATGCTCCTTTCTGAGCAAAGGCTTCATATGGATGACTTGGTTTGGCATTTGGTGGAACTATACCATGTTAAAGGTAATACTTTCTTGGTCATTGACAAACATTATGAGACAACTGGTCAGGTGGCTGGTGGGATGCATAATTTCACCTTTCACCATGGAATCTATCTAGGAGGCCATGAGGGACTCAATATACCTTACCTAGATGGAAGGATCCTCAACTTCTGTGGCTGTATGGAGGTGTGGAATTTAACTAGAGGGCAGTCCTTATGTCCCTGAGATCTTACCCTGATATTAAGAAGGTTTATGAGGTCTCATTATGATGCAGTGATGAATTTTTTGCGGGGAAAGATGAAGCCATCGATTTCTTTAGCTCTAGATCCCAGCATACACCTGAGCACTGCAGGGGGAAAAAAAAAGTTTACGTTATTTAAAGGAGTATAATTATCACATATAATTAGAAAAAAATGGATCTATTTTAACAATACTAAGTAGAGCAAGAGCCTGCAGCCGTAGCCCTGTGGAATCTGATCCCCTCAGATCTCCGAAGCTAAGCAGGGTCGGGTGTGGTTCGTACCTGGATGGGAGACCGCCTGGGAACACCAGATGCTGTAGGCTTGGGAGAAGGACCTGGAAACCCCTACCAAAAATCAGTCTGCCATTGAAAACCCTATGAACAGCAGAGGAGCACTGACAATAGTGTTTCCCCTGTTGTACAGAGGGTCACTATGAGTTGGATACCGACTCGACGGCACCTAACAACAACAACAACAGATCCTATGTCACCTTCCCAGAATGGAAGGTACAAGGGGAAGGGGTATTGGGATTTGCTTTGCAAACTGGAACTCGACAAGCCTTGCATTTATTTTAGTCAGGTAGGGAGAGAGATTTTGTTGCCTTGGAAATATATGAAGGTCTATTGAAGGCTCACATAGGAAGAAGTGAAAGTAAAACTCAGCTTTCTTCTTTTAGTTTAGTTAGTGATAACAAGTGGCATCCAACTTAAAGTCACTGGAAGGTATCTGGATCTTATGGTAGATGGACAAGCAATAAGGATATTGCCACCTTTGCAAAGCAAACCATTTGTATCTGAAGGCTCTCTCTTCATATGAGGTCTTGATGACCAAATGCAGGCAGGAGTGAGGAGGTTAGAACTTGCCTCTGTGCCTAGGAAATCTGCTTGGGAAATCTCTTTGAAAGGGTGCTTTAAAAGGCTTGGAAAACAAGTCAAAAAAGAGAGCATTAACGGATGCCCTTGTTTCCAAGGATATTTCTACTGGATGCAAAACTAAGAGTATTGATAATGTAGATCCTTCCATAACAACAACAATGGACAACCTGCTTTGGTTAAAAGTTTTCCATTCCACGCAGTCCCTTGGACCATTAAGCCTTTTCTTCAAGATGAAAGTCATTGTTATTTTGATTTTGAATAACTTGGAGGTCCGAGAAGGTGGACAAGGCTTACTGGAACAAAGGCATATGAAGGTGAATATGGAATTTAATGATTTGGGTGTCAGTTACTCCCAAATACTACTTAAAATAGAGCTAATGCCTTTTCATGGATTCCTTCAATTACATGTTTCACCTGAGCACAAAATGGGGAAGGCTTTGATGATGTTAGATTTGTGGCAAAGAAAAGTGTGGTATGTCCATGACAATTCAGAGGAACCTATGGATTATTTCACATTTTTTGTCTCTTTCAATAGCAAGAAGGATATGCCATCATATCTGCAATACCATGTTCCACATATGTTTAACATTATTGTCATTCCAGTGAACGATCTGAGCTCCCAGAAGGAAACTTGGTTCTTCTGTTTGAGAATATGTTTAACATTATTGTCATTCCAGTGAACGACCTTAAGCTCCCAGAAGGAAACTTGGTTCTTTTGTTTGAGAACTCTAAGAAACAACTGACCCCAAATATAATACAGGTGCCAGATCCTGACATGGATTCTCTGAGTCTTAGTTTTTCAGTTCTTGGCAACTTCAATTCAGATGCTGGGTTTTTAGAAAATGCCAATGATCCTGGGAGAGCCATTAGTGGTTTTACACATGCAGACTTAAGAGATGACAACATTTTCAATGTGCACAGGGTTCATCAAAACTCTAGGATTGTTCTGAGAGCAAGTGATGGTCAGCTGGTTAGCAATATAGTGGTGTTATGGGTCAAGGCTATTCCTTGGGACTTTGAAGTGGCCCACAGAACTGGTGTGGTTGTACTCCAGGATGGCACTGTTCTGATTACACATGGTAACTTGTCGGTGGAGGTTAATGGTGTATGACCTGAGATGGAGGCTCGCTATGATATCACTCTTCCATCTACATTTGGCCAGATTCAGTGTCAGGTGTTGAGTGGAAAATGGAAACAAGTTAGTACCTTTTTTCAGCATTCCATTGATTGGAATCAGATTTGATATTGTAGTACATCCAAAGAACTGCAGCAAGAAAATGTTTCAGATTACTTTAAAGTTACTGTGGAAAGAAAAGTCAGCAAAGAACTCATGTTCCCCATGACTGTACAATGGCTGAAGTTTACACTTCTGAAAAATGTTCCTCTGGAGATTAGTAATGTAAACAAGGAAGTATTGAATTCTGATCATTTGCAGGCTGCAATAGAGGGTGTGGAAGTAGACAAGAGTGAACTACATTTTAAGTTACTGACCTCACCTAAGAAAGGAAAATTGCTACTTGGCAATAAAGTTCTAAAACTAAACTCAATCTTCAGCCAAGAAAGTATTACAGACTCTAAGATAAACTATGACCCTCAAGAGAAGTCAAGATCACAGGATACTTTTAAATTTTTGATCATTGCAAAACACATAGAATCAAAAGATTATACTTTCAGAATAAACTTTAGTGCAGATAAGACACATGTTAACAAAGAGAAAATTGCTTATAAAAGAAGGAGAAGGGAAATTAATTACAAAATCAGAATTGTTTGTTCAAACCTTGGATAATCAGATTTTCCAATATGAAGTCACCAAGAGTCCTCAAAATGGGAAGTTGCAGTTGATTAGCCTTTCAGATTCTCTGGAAGGCAATGACAACATCACTACATTCAAGGATCAAGACATAGTGGCTGAAGAGCTGATATATGTCCATGATGACTCTGAGACCCAGTGTGATGAATTCTTCGTTGTGGCCTCCACCAAAGGCCCAGGCCAACAGGAAGTGGTCAGGGCTCTTGACTCATCCCGTTTGTCTACAGAAATCAAAGTCACTATTTTTGTTGAGTTAAAGAATGATGCACATGGTAGATAAGGTCTCCCATGTTGTATGAAACAGCCAGCGCTTACTGACCCTGGCAGATCTCTGTTACCATGACCCCAGTTTAGATTTTGATGATGGGCAGTTGCTGTATACCCAGCAGGGCATCCCAAATGGGGATTTGGTACAGGCCAGTGAGCCCACTCAGAAACTCTACCAGTTCAGGCAAGAGGACCTTCAGGAAAGGCGTGTGCTCTTCAGGCATCGGGGTACAGACTTTGCCTGCTTTGTGTTGTTTGTGACAGATGACTTCCATTACACGTCATCCCTTCTTCAGGTGAGCGTGTCAGACCCCTATATCCTCATAGCCAACAACATAGGGCTGCTCGTACTGAGAGGAAAGACAGCTGCCTCACAACAGCCAACCTGAGTGTCACCACCAACCAAGATGTCAGAACAGACCTGAAGGTCAAATTCCATATTGTGCAGTTCCCAAAGCATGGCAGAGTCCTGGTCAACAATTCTGTGTCCCACTCATTTTCCCAGCATGACATGAAGCAAGGATGTGTGATTTATTGGCATGATGGCAGTGGCCACTTTGATACGTTCAACCTGACAGTGAAAGTTAAAGATACATATTTAGAAGTGGGGATCTGTGTTCAAGTCTCCTTGGAATGTCACCAGCATCACACCCAAGCTTCACACAGCAAGACCTTTGTAGTTGAAGAAGGAAAACCAGTAAAACTGAATAGAGGAAGGCTCCAGGTAGGTGACTTCCTGAGCACCGTGCATTCTTACTTTCTTAGAACCATAGTGGCTAGTAATCTATTTGTTTGCTTCTGAAAGCTATTTTTGTATTGATTTCTCTCCTGACATTAGGAGTGATTGGAAAATATCTATAAATAGAAATAGATAGGTAGATATAGATGCCATTGAGAAGAAAAGTTGGATAGTTTCATGAGTTTGATGCTAGCAATTTTCTGACAGTTTGAAATGAAATATGAGCGGTGTTTAGCCTTATTTTAAATGTTTTATTCACATGTGCATTTCTGTGTGTATGTTTGGTAGTAGTATGAACTGGGAATAAGGAAGGGGAGTATATATTAGGACAAATTAAGAGATTCATTAATAATAGCAACATTTATTTCATTTAATCTGAGTTACATTCATGATATTAAGGAGCAGTAATTAAACAAACATAACAGGATTCCCAAAACAGGAGAGGACACCATATTATACAGTTTATTTGCTTTGTTCTAAATGTGGCCTTGTTTAGTTTCCTGAAGTTGTTAGATAAAACGGGCCTAGACCGATGGAATACCAGGGATGAGACCAGAGCCACCTGGTTTCCTCAGGTTCCTACTTGGAAACTTTCAGCAGGCATAGCCCTGTGGATCAGTTAGGAGGGGCCATTCAGAAAGAACTAGAACTAGAAAAGTGTAATCCTATGCAGGGTGTAGGGTAAATAAACTGTAACTGATGACAGTTGGTCCCAAATGCGATTTTGCGATTTTGAATCAACATTCAGGAATGAAAACAAGTTTACTACATGCAACCTATGATAGCAAATAAAAATGAATTCAAATCATTAATGAGTTTTGACTAAGGGAATATAGGGCACACCATTTTTTCTCAATTCTTTTTCAACCTTGTTAGGTGTCATCAAGTCAGATCTGACTCATAGCAACCCTATGTATAACAAGATGAAACACTACCTTACACTCTGCCATGCCTGGCGCTGTATCTGACAGTGCTTCTCTTCTATTTATAGGGTTTTAGGTGGCTGATTGTTTCGGGTATGGGCTTCTAGGTCCTTCTCCCAAGCCTACAGCATCCACTATTCTCAGGCAGTCTCCCATGTAACTACTAACCAGGCCCACCCTGCTTAGCTCCGCATCTGGGGAGATGGAAGCATTCAGGTGGTATAACTGTAGGCTTTTCAACCTTGTTGTTGTTGTTGTTAGGTGCCGTCAAGTTGGTATCAGACTCATAGCGACCCTCTGTACAACAGGGGAAACACTATTGTCAGTGCTTCTCTGCTGTTCATAGGGTTTTCAATGGCAGATTGATTTTTGGGAGAGGGTTGCCAGGTCCTTCTCCCAAGCCTACAGCTTCTGGTGTTCCCAGGCGGTCTCCCATCCAGGTACTAACCAGGCCCGACCCTGCTTAGCTTCTGAGATCTGACAGGATCAGATGCCACAGGGCTACAGCTGCAGGCTTTCAACCTTAGAGAGTTAATATCTAAGTTATACCACAAGAGGGCATGTGCACTCTAGTGACTAAATCAGTTACGGTCACATTTTTGAGATGAATTTTGTTGAATCGATAAATTGAAATGTATGGAAAATGCTGAACTAGTCAAAATGGGCGAGAAAAAACTTTCCCCTAAGATGTTTGAATAATTCAACTTCTGCCTCTTCCACTATCTTTTATTCCTTCATCTTATAACATTTTCTTTCACCTAAATTTTCTGAGTCCTGGGTTTTTTGTTGCTGTGTGATGTCTTATCAATATGTTTGTAGTTACTCAAGTGTGTTGACCATTTCTTTGCTTTGTAATCAGGACTGATACTTAAAATATTGGCAAGAGCACCAGATCAGACCTAGGCTTAAGCTGTGTATCAACCCTCACTTTAACTTAAGCTATTTATGGACATTAGGAGAAAACAATTTGGTTCATCAATAGTGCTTGACTCTTACATTTATTAATATTTTTGTGTGTGTGCGTGTCTTTGTCTTGTGTTTGTGAACTCAAGGCTGGGAATGAAGACAATATTCCTTCAGAGGCAGTTGTCAAAGCCGAAACTCCACCGAGGCATGGATACTTCATAAAACCTTGAGTTTTGTTGATGGCAATATACTTTATGTGCAGACATCTCCTGACCAAAAACAGGACCGTTTTTCCCTAGATGTGACAAATGACTCTCTAGTTGTAAATGGACTGGAAATCCTATTGGATATCATCCCTAAATGGATTCCTCTGGAGGCACAGAACCTCACAGTTCAAGAAGGTGGCTCCAGCCGGGCACGGTGGTGCATGCCTGTAATCCCTGTGGCTCTGGAGGCGGAGGCAGGAGGATTGCAAGTTCAAGACCAGAGGTA
The DNA here is from genome assembly GCA_007922755.1 of Pedetes capensis. Taxonomy (NCBI): domain Eukaryota; kingdom Metazoa; phylum Chordata; class Mammalia; order Rodentia; family Pedetidae; genus Pedetes; species Pedetes capensis. The sequence goes on from VMDO01003075.1 coordinate 19,540, forward strand.
GTTTGCATAACTTAGTGAGACCCTGTCTCAAAAAGTAAAAAAATGCGCTGAGGGTGCAGCTCAGTTGTCCGGCATTTGCAAAGCATGCAAGTGCAAGGCCCTGAGTTCAAACCCCAGTACTGGAAAAGATAAATAAATAAATAAAAGAGAAGGTGGCTCCAAAACACTCCTGGAAGACTACCTCAAAATTCCGGACAAATATTTTGAGAGACTTGACTGTGAATTTATTCTACTTGAGCCACCAAAATACGGAGGTATTGAAAGTTCTACTTTTCAAAGAGTAAAGTTAATGAAATTTACCAGGAAATAGCTAATAAATCTCATTTAATATATTAATGTGTTGTATCAGGGAGGAAAAAAAGGCTATTTATAATTTAGACCCCTTGGTTTTAGAGATGATGAGGCCTTGGAGGGTATCTAGTTTGATGTCCCATCTACTGCTAGAAGCCTTTCTATAGTGTTCCCATGGGGAGGATTTCTAACCATTGTTTATATATCTTTAGGCACTTGCTGATATGTGCCTATCTAGTTTAAAAACATCCCAACTGTTAATGAGTGAAAATCTGCCACTTGAAAACTTCTCCTAGGTCCTGGCTCTGGTATCCTACAGAATAAACCATTCCTTCCTTCATGAAACCTCTTTAAATATTAGAAAAAAGTTATCAAATTCCCTTCAATTTTATCTTTGTTAGGTTACATATCCTTAAACCTCCAAGTTTTGCTTATATACTATGAATTTATCATACCACACTGTCTCCTAAGTTCTAGGTGAGTGCCGTGTTATCATTGTTCCCCTCAATGATGCGAGGGTACCACCCAGATATTTAGTAATTGGTGTATTTTTTTCATTCATTCATTCCTGCATTCAATCAACATGATGCTTATGGAGTATGTACTGTGTCCCATGCCAGATGCTAAGCATAGAACTACCAAGGTTCAAAGTGGCCGACTCCTTGTAATCAGCAAGCTGGACACAACTGTAGTCTGGCATTCAGTCAGCATAAAATAAGCAAGGTCAGCTCCAGTCTGCTATCAGGTTTCTCTGCTTTGGGAAAGAATGATATTATTGTCATACTTTGCTTTCTTATGAATAAATGAATAGTTTACATTCTTTTCTTTTTAAATTTTGAAAATCTCCATCCTAAGCCCTAGGAATACATAATCTTTGGATTGAAAACCATTGGCAACCTCCTTGCTGTTTCATTTTGCTTCTAAGAATGTCATCAAATGATTGCATCCACATCCTAAAGGCTTACTCTGTTTGAGTTACTATCTGGAGTAAAACTTATTTCCAGTCCTCGATAAAAGCTGTGGAAGAACCAGACACACAGTTTACCATAAGGCACTCTCTTCTTGTCTCACATTGCATTTTCCCTACAGTGCTATGGGAATATAGAATTTGCACCTTTGATTCTAATTGAAGAGCATAGGGAAGAGCAGAAGGAAGCCTTTAGGAAGGAATAATGTTTAACTTAGACCTAGAGGAGATTGATAAAGAGCAGGGGACAACAGAAGCGGAACAAGAAAAAGGCAGTGCAAGCCAAAGGAGCAGCGTGACCAAGGCCATGGAGGTCTTAAAGTGAGGGGTGGTCTGGGAGATGAGGTATGGTCATAGGCTGAGCAGTGGCAGAAATGGCTTGGAGGTACATCATGGAGAAGTCTCATTCCCATCCACAGGAAATGTAACCTAAATTACATGTGAGGGGGGCTAGACTTAACCAGGTGGCATTGGGAAGCCATGGGAGAAGAAAGAACACTGTGGGTTGGAAATGACTGTCTACATCTGACCCAGGGAGGGTCATTCTTTAGGGACCTCCTGCCGGGACCTCTTAATCATGGCTTCCCTCTCAGAAGCTAGATATACTGCCTATAATCACCACCTGCTGTGGGGTGAGGTGAATTGGATACATTCAACTTTGTGTACTCTAGATTAGAGTCAGGGCACTACATTTTGGTCCTAGCAGTCCATTCAGTGATTGCCTATGCTTCCTGAGAGGTGTGTATTTAAGGATGGTGGTTGAAATCTATGTGTGGAGATACCTGTGTACCCTGGGCATGGGGCATCCATGGAATCCTGCAGCCCATTCACAGAGATGAACTGAGGTCACATGTTTACTTTCCAGATGACCCCTTCACATTGTCTCTTTCTATGTTACTCCTAGGGTCTCCAGGTTTTGAGATATGATTTGCACTTCCAGTGCAATTACTGGCTGTGGCCTTTAATGGCTTGGAGAATGACAGTCCCTGGCCATACTTGCCCACTATTCATTCAGCAAGTAGATTTGGGGTATTTGTTATGTTTCAGGGATGCCAGTTTTAGGTTCTGGGGATAAAGTGGTGAACTAACTGGGCAGTAATCCCTGCTCTTGTGCGGCTTTTTCCTGGGCAGAAGGAGAAGGCAGGAGAGACAATAAATAAAATAGTTGTATATACATACATACATATACATACATACAGTTGTACCACTCTGGTGTCTCATCCTCTCAGATCTTGGAAACTAATCAGGGTCAGACCTGGGTAGTACTTGGATGGGAGGCTGCCTGGGAACACCAGGTACTATAGGCTTAGGAGAAGAGCTTGGCAACCCACTCCCAAAAAAGCAACAAACCATTGAAAACCCTATGAATAGCAGAGAAGCATGACAGTGGGTGTATTGTCTGTTGTACATGGGGTCGCTATGAGTCGGACATTGACTCTATGGTACTTAACAACAACATACATACATGCGTATATATATTGTGTATGTTATATATACAATATTATGGAGACCATAAAGCAGGAAAGGAAGAGAGGAAGTGCTCCTGCCTTTATTACTGTGTATATGTGTGCACATGTTCACACATTCCTGGTCAATTTTTTTTTTTTTCAGTACTAGGGGGTTGAACTCAGGGCCTCAGGCATGCTTTGCAAGTGCTCTACCACTGAGCTGCACTCCTAGCCCATTTTTCACTTTTTAAATTTTGAGACAGGGTCTCACTAAGCTAACGGGCTGCCTCTGGCCTCAAATTTGTGAGGCTGCCTCCCAGCCACTGGGATTACAGGTGTGTGCCATTGCGCCTAGAGAAGGTCAATTTCCAACAGAGTTGTTAGGGAAGGCCCACAGAGAAGGCTGCATGGGAGCGGACACCTGAGGCAGCGATGGGTGGGTGAGCTGACTGTGTCTGGGACAGAGTATTTGGGCAGAGGGAAGAGTAAGGGCAATGTCCCCATGTGGGAGCACACCTGGTGTGTCTGAGGAGCAGCTTGTGGCCGGGTGGTGGTGCTGGAACTAAATGTGTGGTGGGGAGAGCAGCAGGTGCCGTTAGCTAGGTCAGGTAGGGAAGGGCTGGAGACTTTACCTTTGACCCTGAGTGAGGGAGCAGTGGGGACTGGGAGGATGTGAGCAGAGGGGCCACACAATATGACCCTGGACAGGACTGTTGTCAAGGGACCAAATACTTTTAAACCTGTCAAGATTTTCACAAGTTTGTTGTATCCTTTAATTTCAGGTCAGCATATACTTTTCTAGTTCTCTAAGTCTAGGAATAGACACACCTCCTGGTCTTCAGATTAATATCATTAAATGGCATGTAATTCGGGGGAACATCTGTCTATTGAGGAAATGATGTATTTCCTTAGGAAAAATACACTGAAGATCACTGTTATTTAAACACTATGTTCTTAAAGTGTCTTACTTTAAAATTTCTCCTATCTTCTAACTAGTTTGTTTGGAAACAAACTTTCCCTGTTTGTTTTCAAATAGCTTCAAACAGCATGTTCCCAGAACCTGTGGTCAGGCCTGTGATCTGTAATTCCTCTACCCACAGATCTCCGAAGACTTTCTCATAGCACCTGTGTATGAATGGCCACAACTTTCCCTTGAGCCCCTGGCTGAACTTTTCAACTCTTGTCGGAAACACCTCTGGGAAATCAAAAGACTCTGCTTGGAGGAAGTACGCCATAGGAATAGGCAAAGTTGAACAGTTAAAAATGTTGGCTGTGTTTTATCAAAACAAACACAGCCCCAGAGACTTTTTTCAGAAGTTCAGCAACTCATTTGGGGTTTGGAAGGTCTCTGCCATTTTATGTTTGGGTCACTGAAGCTAAATTCCCTTCTAGCTTTAAAGTTTTCTCTGTCTCCGATTTTGATCCTATGCCCTTTAGTGTTTCCACCAGCATGTTAAAGACATGAAAGCCATTCCAAGCAAATTTTTGGTTATTACAAATCCAAGAGGAGTAACTTAAGTCATTGGATAACCATTTCCAAAATAAAACAAAAAGATGAAAACTAGTGGAGATGAAAGTACATATTTGCATTTGTATTATTATAGTGAGGGATCTAAATTGAGGTTATGGTAACAGAGATCTGCCAGGGTTAGTAAGCGCTGGCCATTCTATTATTTAGCCCCTGAATTTTCTGTCATTTGGGGATGGGGCAGGAGGCAGAGTTGTGAGAATTAAATGATAAGATGGTATAAGACACCCACACAGTTCTTACAGGTGGCTAGCACTCAATATATGCCTTGCTAGAATAATTTGATTCCAATGGATTTCATGATAGCCTGTCTGTAGAAGAGACATGGCTAGTAGTCCTGCATAACATCCTTTAAGAGACGCACAAAAAATATTCCAAAGGCAGAGGAGCAGGATTAAGAGGTAGCAGGTATAACCTCACATGCAAAAAATAGTTAAGGGACCAATACATTCTTAGTTCAGCAATGAGAAATTTGGGGGAAACTTCATGGTTGCCCTGTCTGCAGCCATAGGACCCTGGAATTCGATCCTGTCTGATTTTGGAAGCTACACAGGGTCAGCCTGGTTAGTCTCTGGGAGACACCCTGGGAATACCACATGATGCAGGTTAGGGAGCAGGACCTGGCAGCCTGTTGCGGTTTTAGTTCTAGCCCTGCTAAGCTTAGAGCTAGCCTATAACATAACCAGTTAGGCAGTGGTATAAATGAAGGACTTTAGGAAACCTTCAGTTGGTAAAGCAGGGAAGGTAAGGTTTATTGGGTGCTCCCCTGATGGGGTGCAAGGAGCAAGCAACTCTTATAGAGCAGAGCTCTATGTGCTCTCTAAGTGCTGGCTTTAAGCCTGCAGCAATTGGTCTTGCCTCTCCTGGCTCACCTTCTCTACCTCCCTCCTTCCCAAGGATGGGAGGAATTGGGAGGCTCTTTGTGGCTTGCTTGAATCCTTCAGCTCTTCGGGGACCCTGGTCTTGATCCCGCTGGCTTGCTAGAAGATCTTGCTGGAGTAGGGAGCTCTGGTCCAGGTGATGGGGTTCAGGTGACAGTTGAGGGACAGTCAGAAAGGTGAGGGGGTGCAGGGGAGTCCTACTTTTTTTTTTTTTTTTGCGGTACTGGGGGTTGAACCCAGGGCCTCGCACCTGCATGCTCTGCAAGTGCTGGACCACTGAGCTGCACCCCCAGCCCATTTTTTTACCTTTTTGAGACAGGGTCTCGCTAAGTTATGCAGACTGCCTCTGGTCTCGAACTTGCAATCCTCCTGCCTCCGCCTCCCAAGCCGCTGGGATTGCAGGGGTGTGCCACCATGCCTGGCCTGAGCCCTACTTTTATAGGGTCCTGGAGGGGTCACATGTTGGGATTGAGCCAATCAGAGCACACACCTGACAGGTGCAGCAGGTAAACTGACATACCTGCCAGGTGGGGACGGTTATTACCTGAAAATGCTAGGGGGAGCCAATCAAAATTAGGGTGGTTAAGGCAGGTCAGACTGGCCAGGCACCATCTTTACTCACTCGATGGGAGGGGCTGGTTCAAGTGAGTGAGATGGGCCCTGGGGTCAACTAGGGGTCAGCCCCTCAGGCTGTCATGAGGGACCCTAGTTGTGGGATATGATTTTAAAAATCCCCAACAGCAGCCCACTCCCCAAACAATCTGCAATTGAAGTCCCTATGAATAGCAGAGAAGCACTGACTATAGTTCTGGGTATGGCATAGTGTTAGGGAGTGTTTGGTCTGTTGTACATAGGGTCGCTATGATTCGGACCAGACTTGATGGCACCTACTAACCACAACAGTAGTTACCCTGGTCCACATGTCTCCAAAGAGGAGAAATCCAACCAGTGGGGAGAGGTTTCAGAGCCTAAATCTAACAGTTTAAATCATTCAACAAACCAATCAGCAACTTCAAAAATTAGTCATTCTGACTAAGCAAGTACAGCTTGAACTTTATTGTGGTATTCTGTTGGAAGAAGGCTGGATTATGTTACTTGCCAGCTCACTTTTAATGTTAGAAATGGCACTTGAACTAAGTTCTTTTGATTACTGGCCCAGCATTCTCTTTACTACACCATATTGCTCAATAGCTCTATTTTTCCTTAAACATATTTCTAGGACTCGCTATCCTTTCAGAAAAATTATACCATCCATCACAATTTAAACTCTGATTGTCAGACTCCACCTTCATGGGATGAGGATGTAACTCTATGTTTTAGAGAGATTTTTAAAATTAGGGTTTCTTTTCTTTTTTTCTTTTCTTTTCTTCTTCTTTCTTTCTTCCTTCCTTTTCCTTCCCTCCTTCTCTCCCTCCCTTCTTTTCTTTCTTCCTTTCTTTCCTTCACAGTATTGGTTTGAACCCAAGGTTTTACACATGCTAGGTTTGTGCTCCACTACTGAGTTACACTCCCATCCCCTTTCTTATTCTGAGACAAAGTCTTGCTAAATTGTACAGGCTGCTTCTGGCCTAAAACTGGAAATCATTCTGCCTTAGCCTTCCAAGTTGCTGAGATTACATGCATGCACCATGATGCCCAAGTCAGGATTTCTTTTATAGCAATTTATTGACAGTTTAAGTCATATTTCAGCCACTTGGTGATTTTGTTATTGTTCGTTATAGGTGAATTGATTTACTCTGAATTGATTTATTATGTTCATGATGGTAGTGAGGAACTTCTGGAGAATTTCACGTCTTGTAAATAGCTCACAGCTTGGAAAACAGAGTCTGCCCCTAACAGTTTGTGTGACCATTGAGTCTGTAAATGATGAAGCTCCAGTAATAACAGCCAATAAAATCCTCAAGGTAAGTGCTATATATTTTTGACTTAGCCTGAGAACTTTAGGGCTATTAAACTGATTCTCATTTATATAATTTCAGTTGTTAAATAGGAAGACATATAACTATGCATATATAGTTGATGTGTCTCCAGGGTTTTAAATAAATATTAGTTATTATCTGGATATCCTGTTGGGTACTGTTGGGAGATGATGAAAATCCCAATAGGCTCCCTTCTTACTGCATTTCTCAAGTGGGCCCTACTCATATTGTCTTTGCTGAGTCAAGACCTTTTGAAGGTGGGTTAAGAAGATGTCTATACATGGACAGTGCCTGCTGATAGTGTAGTGCTTAAAAGGGTGACTTTGCAGTAGATGGATACAGGTGAGAATCCTGGCTCCCTACTATTAGCTCTATGATCTTGGGCAAGTTATTTAGCCCCTGAATTTGCTGTCCTTTGGGGAGGGGGCAGGAGGTAGAGTTGTGAGAATTAAATGATGAGATGAGGTAAGACTCTCACATAGTTCTTACAGATGGTTAGCATTCAATAAATGGCAACTATTCTTTCTTTCTTTTTCTTTTCTTTGTTTTCCTCCTCCTTCTTTTCCAATTTTCTTGAAATAAGGTCTCAGTGTATAGCACAGCCTGGCCTGAAACTTGGTATGTGTACCAGGTGGCTTCAAATTTCTATTGATATTCCTGCCTCAGCCTCCCAAGTGCTGGGATTACATGTATATCCCATCATGCCTGGCTAGCAACTGTTATTCTATAAAGTAGGCCACACCAGTTTGGGGGTAAAATAATACTACTGCTCAGTCATGTGACAGTATATGGCTGGGTTAAGAGTTCTGATCCCCCTCTCTGTTTCTGAGAAACCCCAGGGGTATTTCTCAAGTATTCACAGACATACATCTTGGCTGGCAGGGTGCTTTTTGTTTTGCTTCTCTCCTGATCTGGAGTTCACCTGAGGCAGTATTCACTATGTGGCTTCTGCTCCAACTGTGTTTAATGGTGAAAGGCCAAGGATGTTTAATATCTTGTGATGTGTAGGAAGAGTCCTACAAAATGAAGAAATTTCCCACTTGAAATGTCCTGTTAAGAAACACTGCATGTCAGGAACTTGCAAATTATGGCCCATGGGTCTAATCAGGCCTGCTGCCAGCTTCTTTGTACAGTTTACAAACTAAAAATGATTTTTATAATTAAACATTTGCAATTGGGATTTAAAAATAGTGAATAATTTTGAATCCTGTGTAGGTAAAATATTCCTTTAAAAAAAGTTCCACTCTTATTAATAGGCCTATTTATTAATTTTCTGTTACTATACTGAAATAATTGAAGCTAGATAACTTATAAAGAAAAGAGGTTTATTTAGCTCACAGGTTTAGAGGCTGAAAGTCCAAACAGCATGGAGCCAGTTGTGGTGCAGGCCTCATGGAGGATGGCATCACAATGTGAGGAGTCTGTGCAAAAGGGAGAAATCACATCACCAGACAATAAACCAGAGAGTACGGAATGGGTTTTTGTTTTTTTCTTTTTTTATAGCTACTTGCTCTTATGAAAACTAACTCAGAACCACTTTAATTCCTTCTAAGGGCATAATTGGGAGAAAGACATGGCAATCTGCTCCTGAAGAAGTCCCGAAATAATCAGTCAATGAAAACCCTATGAGAGTCTGTATGAGTTGGACCTGACTTAATGGGACCTAACAACAACAAGAAGGGCATGATGTTTAAAAAGAAGGCCATAATATTGTATAAATTGTTTTTATATTTTTTTCCTCTTCCTCCATAATGTCTTTCATTCTTTTCAGTATGGATCCAGATTTCAAGAGTCCCCAAAGTCTTTACAGTCTTAATTGTGTTTAAAAGTCCAAGTCTCTGGTCAGACTCAAGGCAAACTTAGCTGTGACCCCTGAAAAGCAAAAAACCGGTTACATACTTCCAACATATAATGGCATAGAGTAAGCATTCCCATTCCAAAAGGGAAGAGGAGGGGCACAGAAAAGAAAAGATTGGTCCACAGCAAGACTGATATCCCACTGGACAAACTCTGTTGGTTTAATTCTGCCATATGGCACAGAGAACATCATCTGGCATCTGGCGTCATCTGGGCTCAAACAGGCTTGGGTGGCCCCACTCCTTTGGTCTTATTGCAAATAGTGCTCCTGGGCTGGCTTTACTTCTTGCCAGCAGCTTCCCTCACCAATGCTTTATGTTCTTGGCATCTCCAACATCCAGGGGTCGCAACTGCTGTTTAGGCTCTACGCTCAAAGCTTCTCACATCAGCCCTTCAGTGCCTCTACTCAGCGCCTCTACTCAGCGCACCCAATTTTGGTACACATTGCCTGACTCTGCAGGCTATGTAATGAAACCTTGAGTGTACCCTCCATAACCTCTTAATTCTTGCATTCTGAATGCCTGCAAAAAACAGCACCGTTGTTGGGGTTTGGCTCAGGCCTGGCAGAGGTCAGAGCCTTGCCCTGACACCAAGTGGGTATTGGGGACCCACTGGACCAGGTTGGTGTAGTGGCCAGAGGCACCAAAGAAGGCCCTTGGGAGACCTTCTGCAGGAAACAGGAGAGGGAAGGTTTATTGGGTTACTACCCAAGTGGGGTGCAACCAGCAAGCAGCCCCTGTCAAGTGCTCAAGTGCTAGCTCTAAGGCTGCAGAATTGAATGCTGCAGGCTCGCTGATGGTGCAGCTCAGCCTTAAAGGCACAGCTACAAGCAATTGGTGTTCCTCTGGGCTAGAAGTCCGGTGGTCTTGACTCTCGCAGCTCGCCTTCTCTGCCTCCCTCCTTCCCAAGGGTGGGAGGAATTGGGGGGCTCTTTGTGGCTTGCTTGTAGCCTTCAGCACTTTGGGGGCCCCTGGTCTTGATGCATCGGCTTGCTTGGAGATCTTCCACTGGATTGGGGAGCACTGGATCAAGGTGATGGGGTCCGTACAGCAGTTGAGGGATGGAGAACAGTGGTGGAGTGAAGGGGGTCTGGGAGCCCTGCTTATATAGGGTCCCAGAGGGGGGCATGTCCTGGGGTTAGCCAATCAGGGCACATTCCTGACAGGTACAGCAGGTGAACTGTCATACCTGCCAGGTAGGGGCAGTTACTTAACTGAGATGCTAGGGGTAGCCAATCAAAATTGAGGTGGTTGAGGCTGGTCAGGCTGGTCAGGGGCCATCTTTGCTCACTCGATGGGAGGGGGGATAAAGGAATGAGTTGAATGTAGCCTGAATGTTAGCCCCTCATGATGGTTAGAGGGACCCTATTTATGGGATTCATTTTAAAAATCCCCAACAACCATGTAAATGATGTCAAGTTTTACTGCTGGCTTGAGAGGTTGCTTCCCCGTTCTTGAACCACAGCCACAGGGTAGCCTCTGTATACCCAGGCTGAGAAATCATTTCCCTAGATGGCCTCTTTTCAGTGCCAGGAGATAGCTTTCCAGGCACTCTGTTTTTACACCCTGGGCCCTTAGATGTGAGGGGTCTGGCTAACTTCTGGGCCCTAAGGGAATTTCTTTTGTCCCAGTGAAAAGGTCCAGGCTTTCCTATATTGAGGCTTATCTCTCTAACAATAGAGGCTTCCTGGTCCAAACCAGCCCTGTCCACAGTAACCTTAGACAAGACAAAAGTTTTTCCTTACTTAAACTGTACAGTTTTCAGATATTTTTCTGGGCCCTTTGCTCTATTTTTCCATAAATTTTGCTGATACAGCAAGCAGTAACCAAGCCATGTCCCTATATCTCATTGCCCTCATTTTCCTCTGCCAAGTTAATTAGTTCATAACTTTTAAATTCAGCCTCAGTCAAATCTTTACAGTATAGATAAAATGCAGACATCTCTTTGCTAGAAATTAACACAGATCGCCTCTAGTCCAATGTCCAATAGCGTCCTCATTCTTCTCTAAAGTGTTGTAAGCCACATTTGCATTTCTGTTGGTGGCAGCATTCTGGTCTTCATTACTCTCACCTGAACTACCCCTCAAACCCTCAAAGGCTTCTTTCACCCACATCTCCAAACTCTTTCAAGCTCCTATTAACAAGTTCTAAAGGCCTAGGAACTCCATGGTTAGGTTTCTGCACTGCGAAAATCCCACCTTTTGGTACTAGTTTTCTGTATTAATCAGCTGTTGTTGCTGTATCAGAAAAAATAACCTAAACAAACTTGTGGGGGAAGAGATTTTTTTTTTGGATGCTCACAGTTAGCAGATGAGTTCATATGGTGGGCAGGGCAGACATGACAGTGCGGGGGGGCAAGGCAGATGATCTTACAGCTTTGTGAACAGGCAAAACTGAGTGAGTTGAGCCACAGATTCATTCCCAGTGACATCACTTCCATAAAGCTAAGAAACCATTTCCAAAGTTCCACTATCCCCACAACCAGCACAACCAGCTAGGGACCAAACGTTAAAGCCCATGACCTCTGGGGGACACTTCGTCTTCAAACCATGACACTCACCGAGTTAACTCCCAGCCAAAAGATTATTTTCTAAGTGGCAAGAATCTAGACCACTAAGCTATACAATGTCACAGCAAATCTACCATTTATTAATGGTAATTCACACAAACAAGAATAGTTTTTGGTGAGCATGGTGGCTGGGTAGGTGACAGGGAGGGACAAGAAGACAGCAAAGAGGATAGCAATGAAATATGAAACAGTAAACTTTGACCTTAATTTATAAAACCCTCTAGGACCAATTAAATCCCTGTACAGGGGTAGCTAGGAACCCACCAGATGCTAATGTAACTACTACATTTTACATTGTTACAAATTGCTGGGGTTTTAACATTTGTTTTTGTTTGTTCAGAACAATTGGATCTAGGAATAGGTTTTTAGTGCTTTTAGTTATTTTGGGCATGGTTCATTTTTTTCAGTCTCTACATTTTATGTGGAACCTTAATAGTGTTTATATTTTTGGAACCTGTCACTTTATCTTTCACGTTAACACCACTTGTTACCTAGGTAACTTGGGAATGGTATGTGCTGACTGGTCAAGCTTGTAAGCCTCCTCTGTTTGCAGCTGCTTTTCTCCCTCTCTCCCACACACACTCTTGCTGTAGCAATTCTAACTCAGGTCACTCTGCAAAGTCAAGTGAGAAGTAGGCTATTGGCCACAGTGAGGAATTTTGGCTGTCAATGATCATTAAACACAGTTATAAAATTTTACATTTATCGTATGTTTCCTGAGTACTGGGACTCTTCAGTAACTGGTGTCATTTTTACAACTTTCCCAAGGAACTGCTGTGATCAAAAACCTTATTTGTAGGCCAGGAACACTGAGGCACAAAGTGGTCACACGGGAAGGAGTGAACACGCAGCCAAGTCTGTCCATGTCTGATGCTCTCACCACCATGCTCTGCCACTTTCTCCCATTACTCCTGACTGACTTGGACTCTTAGTACATTCATATTATCAAAGGATGTCTTTGTTCATCAAGAATAAAGAAAAAACTTTCCAAAGTTACGGTGCTTGTGCTTCTGCTGAAGTGGCTTTTAAGATACTAGGTCTATAGCAGTTGTAGCCACATATATGGGTTCCCTGGGGGCTTTGGGAGAGGGTCTGGATGCTTTGCTACGTGGTGCAGAACTGCAGCATGACCAAGATTCAGGGGAGGAAAGGAGAGGTTGAGATTTAGAAAGGTAAGGAAGAGGGGCTGAAGTGGGCTGAGGAAGGGAAGAACCAAAAGAGGGGATCTTGCTCTTAGGCCTCTCTATGACAGGAAATCTAAGCCTCATGTTGAGCTGTGGTTTCACTTCCAGTGTGGCCTCAAGTTAGTCAAAATGTACCATCAGCTGAATCACAGATTTACTATATTAAATACACCTGTCAATTTGAGATGCTCAGAAACATTAAAATGTGAGAGAAGCTCCACACCCTAGCCTTGCCTTCTGTCCTCCTTTAACATTAGGAAATACAGCCTTCATGAGGACTTCCCGTTGGTCCAGTGGTCTGCCCAGAACACCTCTCCCCAGCCTTGATTCCAGAGTGTTTTCTCTCAAGAGAAAAAGGAGTAAGTAAAAGGCAAGGACCGTTTCTTTCCTTCTTACATTTTCCCCGTATAGTCTGGACCCAGACCAACATGTACACACCTTCGCAGTTTTGATGGGTTTGTCATTTGATGCTGGCTGTTTCTGCATTTTTTCATTTATCTGTTAAGAAACATTCTCTGTGTTGAAGGTTTTGGATTAAAATTAGGAGACTGGAGCTTAAGATTGGTAAGCTGCCTATGTAAAGTTCAATAAAATCTGTCTGGGCTTGCTTTACTTTCCTTAATAACAAAGCTGTGGGGATGGGCTTGTTTTTCTTGGTAATTTCTCAGTTCCTCCCAGTTCTAATCCCCTACGATTGGACGGCAGTAAAACTCCCTTGATGTTCTCTGGTCTTGTACAGCTGCACTTAGATAGAGAAGCTATAGCCCTGCCATTGGCTCAGTTCATTCCAGCCTAGAGTAGGTGGAGGTTTTATATGTGAGAGTGAACAGTTTTCTTCTCTCTGATTGAGAAACAGAAATAGTATTGGCTTTAGGGTCAATGTATCTAAAACGTGAAGATGACATGGTACTGCTGTGGGTTCTGCTAACTGGTATGCGGAGGTGTAGAAGTAGTTTGAGCAGGACTTGATTGTTTTAAAATGGAAGAAATCCCAAGAATTTGTTTTTTCAGTTGCAGGCAGTGGTCATGTACAAGTGGACAGTAGTCAACGAAAGTCTGCATCTCCCAAGGCTCATTTGCCAAACAAGATTTTTTCCTTTGTTTAAATTATGACTGATGTGAATAGAACCTTTGGAGATTTTATTGATTCCCAGTTACATGGTGCAGAATTTATTTAAGTCTTCTCTATAAGTGTGGGCCTGTCACTGACTCTTGGATGTCTAGCTGATCTATGGCTTATTGGCCTTCTAGATGTGATGTTCTCAAAGGGGCTTCACTGACACCCCAGATGAAAGATCACTGCTGTTTTTTCTCACCATCCCTGAATTCTTTTTGTTTTTAGTGCTCATCACTCCCTGATACTAAACAAACAACCTATTATCTGTCTCTTCCCATAAATATAAGCTCCATTTGGAAGGGATTTTACCTGTATTTTCCTTGTGGTATCCTCAGTGCCTGACATAGCATCTGGCACTTTATAAGGGCTCCACAGCTATAAAATGACTAAATATCCTCATGGAGCTTATGTTAAGTGCGGAAGACAATAAAATGATGTTATAAATGGAGTGGTGATATACTGTATTTTTCTGCAGAGCCTTTAAGGGAATAGAGAATGACTGAGATGGGAGAACACTGAAAAGGGTTGTCAGAGAAAGTCTGTTTGAGGAGGGGACATTTGCAAGTAGGCCTGTGGGTTGGGGATATCAAGACCTCCCCTAAGTTTGTTGATTTGCAAGGACTCATAGGACATAGCATACTTATGGCTAAGATTTATTTCAGTGAAAAATATGAAGTGAAATTAGCAATGGAGAAGAGTGCATGGGGGAAGTCCAGGGGAAACTGGGTCAAGCTCTGAGAGTGCTTTTCCAGTGAAGTCACACAGTATGCACTTAACTGGTCCAGGAAGTTGTGACAACATGTGCAAAGTGTTTCCTACCAGGGAAACTTATTGGATGCTGAGCCCAAGATTTGTAAGGGTTTGGGGAAGAGACTGTTCAAGTAGGCACCCTCTACCTTGTATGTACCCAAATCCCAGACTCCCAAGAGGAAAGTAAGTGTCCAGCACAAACTACCATTGCTTACACAAGCAGTTTAGACGCAGTGAGCCACTCTTATCAACTAAGGAAAGTTTTATATCAGTGTAGAAAACTAACAGTCAAGTCCCAGATGCCAGTTAAGGGCCAACTTTGTAAGTGGACCTTTCTAAAGAAAGGCATTTTGCCATTAACTACTATTAACTCTTTTCTGAATAAGGTGGGAGGGTGATTAGATGATTCATCCATATTAATATTAGAGGGAAGAACATTCCTGGTCAAGGAACACTCCAGAACAAAAGGTAGTGGAGTCTGCAGTGAGCCTAGCATGTGTGAAGGCATGAAAAACTTGGAGTGACAGGAGCAGACAGTAGGAGAAGAAGAGTGATGGATATTAGGTTCCATGATGGGAGTTGATATCTGGGCATTAGGACCCCCCAGTGCCACACAATTTTGTTCCATCAGGTCTTCAGAGATAATAATGGGGAAGCAGCCAGCATTTGTTGGACCCCTGTTATGAGTCAGGCTTAGTTCTTGAAATATCACATAAATGAGGAAATTATTTCTCATTTAATTCTCTCAATGACTCTTCAAGTGAGAGGGACAATAAACTTGGAGTACAGAAAAGTGAATTCATTTGACCAAGGTCATCCAGTTAGTAAAATAGAGCAGGATGTAAGCCTGGGTAGTCTGAGTGCAGCTGTACCACTGTGGCCTCTGATCTCGTCAGATTCCAGAAGATAATCAGGGTCAGACCTGGTTAGTATTTGGATGGGAGACCACCTGGGAACACCAGGTGCTATAGGGTTGGGAGAAGGACCTGGCAGCCCTCTCCCAAAAACCAATCTGCCATGGAAAGCCCTATGAATAGCAGAGAAGCACTGACAATAATGTTTCACATGTTACACATAGTGTCACTGACTTGGCCACCAACTTGATAGCACCTAACAACAACAAGTCTGAGCACAGGTACCACACTGCTGTCCACAGTGGGAGTGATCTGAGTCAGTGTTTTAAAATCGCAGGTTGTGACCTGCAGGACCAATATTTTAAAAACATATTAAATAAAATAGAATAGGTAGTATCAGGATGCATTGTGTTTAAGGAGAGAAAGTATTGTTTTGTGAAACTTTTAGCTTCTGCTGTATATAAATTGAATTTTGAACACACAAACTGACACAAATACACACACACACACACAAACACAAACACACATTATATGTACTAGGTTGCTGCATAAAATATATTCCTTACTTTAGGTGGTTAGCCAAAAAAACATTGTAAGCCATGGATCTAGCAAAGCTAGATTCTTTTATATGTATGAATCATTTTTTATCCATCTCTCTCCATGCCTATTTTTGGAAAACCTGAGCTTTCAAGGGTTGAGTCAAGACCCAGGAATTCATCTATTGAAACTTCTACCCATCAGGACATCTAGAAATTGATACCATAGAATTATAACAGAGTTCATACAACCTATAACAACCCACACCCTGCTCCCCAAATATTCCTTCATCAGGGTACTTGACAATATGTGAATGAGATATATCTGTGTTCCAGATGGGGGTTAAGATTACTGCCCTCACCTTTGAAGTCTCCTCGAGATGACTCATCATCACATCCCTGCCTGCCAGGTTATCCCTGTCTGCAAATAACCTTGCCTAGATGCTCCACTTTTTTTCCAGTAGGAAAAGAGTTTGGAATGGGAGACCAGGTACCTTGTCTACAAACCTGGCTGATTTACTTTATGGACTGCTATTGTGGTCCAAAGTCATGGTGAGGAAGGAAGAAAAATAATAAATTATAGAAGTTTAAGTATTGCAAGGAAAGGGGATAGAGATGAGGATTTATCATCACAATATCACTTTCCCGTTATAGGAGACTGGGCTAGGGTTTAGCCTAGTTGGTAGAGCCCTGTTCTGCACTCTCTGAGGACTTGGATTCGATCCCCAGCACTGCAAAAACAGGAGGAGGATGTGGCAATCCACTCTCAAAGCAACCCCCTAACAATCAGCCTTTGAAAACCCTATGAGGGTTGCTATGAGTTGGACCCAACGCTATGGCACCTAACAATAACAACATTCTAGGTGACATATGTGAATGAAATTGCTTGAAGGATTTTAGAATAATGTAGTTCATGCACTGAAAATTTAACACACAATCACAATATGTGCTATCAATCTTAACATCATTCTGACAGGAATTGGTCCTGCTAATTTTCAAAGCCTGCGTAGGGAGTTTATGACACCTAAGATAATCTTTTTACTTTCAGCCTGTTATTTGTTTTTATTAGAGTGTGATGTCTTTGTCTTATCTACTAGAATGTGTAATAGCAATGTCACTTGACTGTAGAAAAGTTCCTGGAATATTTATGTGTATTGGTCACGTTGCAGGGAGTTTTCATGAATTGATCATCTTTAATACTATTAAATAATCGTCAGGTTTGGGGACATTTTTATGAATGCAAAATTATAAAACATACGCAGTATGATTAGAAATATGGTGAATGTTTAAAGTTTTAGAAATTTATCACAGTATAAGACACGTTGCCATTAATTCTCCTCAAAATACTCCCCCTGGCTTCAAATGCTCTTATCCATCACTCTTGCCACTTTCGGAAGCTGCTCTGGAAGTCTTCTTTCATGAGTGCCTTTAGTTGCTCTGTCATGGTTGTCTTGATGTCCTGAATTGATTCAAAATGTTTACCTTTCA
This sequence comes from Pedetes capensis, assembly GCA_007922755.1. NCBI lineage: Eukaryota > Metazoa > Chordata > Mammalia > Rodentia > Pedetidae > Pedetes > Pedetes capensis. The sequence goes on from VMDO01003075.1 coordinate 36,928, forward strand.
TGGCCATTTTGACTTTAGGAAAGGGCTAAAAGTCACACTGTGCCAGATCTGGTGAATAAGGTGGATGAGGACACAGTGTAATGTTTTTATTTGACAGAAGTTGCCGTACCATAAGTGATGTGTGATATGGAATGCTGTCATGATAGAAGAGGAAATTGAAGACACTCGTGAAAGAGAACTTCCAGAACTGCTTCAGAAAGTGGCAAGAACAATGGAATAAGTGTATTTGAAGCCTGGAGGAGTATTTTGAGGAGGATTAGTGGCAGTGTGTCTTTTACTGTAATATATTCTTTTAAAATTAAACATTCACTGTATTTTTTAATCATCCTGTGTATGCATTTAATAAGAAAAACAGCTCTAAGAGTGTGTTTTCCAGCATCAGATAAAAAGCTATGGTTACTAGTTACTTCTTTCCAGGCAAAATTTCAAATTCAAATTTCAAACTATTTCTGATAGTTATATTTCTTTTTATAGATTTCAGAGCATTTCATCAATGAAAATAACCATTTACATAGTTATATTGATAGCTAACATGAAGTATTTACTTTGTACCAGGCATTGTTCTTAGTCTTTACATGAATCCTCAACAACTCTGTAGGATGTCATCTGTCTTGTAAAGATGAGAAGCCTGTAGTACAGGAGGGTTAGACACTTGGCTAAGGTCAAAAGAGAGAGAGAGTCTCAGGTAGCTGGCAAATGGCAGAGCTAGGGTGTGAGTTTGAACTCATAAGGGTAATGCTCTACTGCTTCTTTCTTCACAATTGTAGTGAAGGAGCCCAAGGACCTCCTGAAGTAGATAGGGCAAGTATTGCTTTTAGTCCCATTTTTAAGAGATTAAGTGATGGGCTGGGGCTGATGCTAAGTGGTAGGGCACTTGCCTAGCATGTACAAGATCCTGGAACTGATCCCCAGCATTCGGGGGGGGGGGGGCGCCAAAATAAAGTTATATTGTGGCAGAATCTGGGGCCAAGACAGTTTTGCAAATGGTACTCTCATAAGGCCTTCAGATTTTGTGCTGTCTCTGCTTTTCAATCAGCATTTCCTCAAGAACTATGAGATCTTCCATAACCATTCACTCTTCTTGCTTGTCATGTTGGTTTGGAGGAGTTGACAAAAAGGTCCACCTGCAGTCTACTTAGGAAAAGAAAATGGGAGTGTGGAGGAAAGAAGCCATGATAACATCCCAGATGAAGTTCAAAGCTCAAAATCTGAATGTTAATGTCTGTGCCAGCATTCTAAGCACACTTCTTTCTCCTGAAGTAGGAAAACCACATTTCCTTAAGCCACAGGACTTGCAGCGGGTCTTTACGGCCATTTGGAGGTATGGGAGAATATTTGTGTCCTGAAAAACTGGAATTGGGAATTGGAGTTAGGCCACCATGGGTGAGTCCTTTGCAGTTTACTCTGAAGTATATTCTACTGAGTACTTCAGTATGAAGCATGTCCAGTGATTTTTATGCATACCTGATAAAATATACTTGTGTCCACAAGGGGGCTTCATTTTCCCATTTTTCAAGTTTCTCTTTTAGTAATCCTGTAAATTTTGTCTTGTTTTTACACTGAAAATAGGACCTTTTACTTGTGGGGTTTGGGTTTGTTTATTTTGTTTTGTTTTATTTTGCCTTGCACAAGCTAGCCAAGTGGTCTACAACTGAGCTACATCCCCTAGCCTTACTTGGTTTGGGTAAATACTTATCATTACTAAAACAAACAAACAACAACAAAAAACTTTGAAAACAAGGCACAGTGGAAGAATTAGGGCTGCAAAATCTGAAATGACAGCTGACATCCTGACGGAGTGAAACAGTGGGACAGTGAATTCATGAACATTTCACATCCTATGTATGAAACGCAAAACAATCTAGACCTTTATATATTAGGATCATAATTTGGATTAGATTGGATCATAATTATATTAAATTCCACTAACCTCCTCTTAAAGCTAAAGTTAAAAAAATATATTATTCCAGATTCAAGTATTAATTCTTGCAGATATTTATTATTTGAGCCATGATTTCTTGGGCTTAGATCACTTCTGAATCTGAATTCAAGTTGAGGTCATCATTGTTCTTTTCCCCACCTATGTGAAGTTTCCATTATCGAGCATTGGGCACTAAGTCAGACTTCCCCTGAAGCAGTGGGACTATTAGCTGAACTAAATTCGATTTGAGTAGAAATGAAGAGCTGAGGGTATTAGCTCTTATTTTGAGTGGCAGATTTTCCATTTGTTTTGGAAGATGGTATATTCCAGAGGCAAGAGGGGGAAGATGCAGTGCTCCACAGTGGAGTAACTACAGTGGAAAACATGCTTTGTCTAGTTCTTTCAGGATTGGTGTTGGAAAAAATGAATGTCTACAAGTTATAGGAAGAGAAATAGTAGCATATTTCCAAATCAGTTTGAGCTCCTGAAGAAATGAGAATAAGGCATGGATTGATTTAAAAACATAAAAAGTGAAAAAGGGGAATGAGTAGGCTTGGCATTTTGTTAACCAGGCAAAATTGTGTATTTCATAGGAGCAGTAGCCCTTCAGTGGGTTAAATGAAGGCTGATACATTATCATTTAAACATTTAGGTGACTAGCATCTCTAGTAATATTAAAAAGTCAGAAAATGCATGCAGTTGTTCTGACAAGATAAAAACAAAGTTCACTACAGGAAAAGTTTCTATCTTAAACAGAACTGGAGCCCAAGGACATATAGAAAAATATTACCAAGTACATGATAGAGAAGACTTAGATGGGGAGGGTGGGAGGCAGGGAAGCATACGGGAGGGTAAGGGGGAACCTATGTGAATAATATACATCAAAATGCATATATGGAAATGTCACAATGAAAAGCATGTCAGAATGAATCACATTAAGGTGTACATCAAAAATCCCCCCCCCCAAAAAGTTAATGTCCTTAGAGGTTAGTGCTGAAAATCTTCAGTGGTCATATTCCAAAAGCTATAGAAGCACCCACTGACATCACAATCATTAAACAAACTACTCATCCCAGTACAGATGCTTTGGAAATGAACAAATCTGTAGCCTTTGCTAGAGAATAGCCTCTGCACTGATAATTTTCATAGCCAGAATGAGTTTTAAGTAATATTTAAAACATCACAATTGGAATGGGGGTATTGCTCAGTGGTGGGGCACTTGTCTAGCATGTGAGGGTCTGAGTTTGATCACACACACACACGCACACACACACACACACACACACACACACACACACACACACACACATACTACATCTATCTGCAGAGCCAAATCTGATGAAGATGGGTGACATAAAGCTCATATTTATTGAAGGCTTGCTGTATGCCAAGTAAAGTTGTGCTAAGCATATTACTTACATTAAACCACTCAGTATACATAATAACCTCTATCATTCTTAGTCTATTAATGAATAAGTTAAGGCCCCGAGAAATTAAGAGATGTGCCCAAGGTGGTTGTTCTGTGCCATTGAGTCAGAATCCAACTCATAGTGACCCTACATACAATAGGAGAAACACTATTGTTACTGCTTCTCTGCTATTCATAGGGTTTTTGATGGCTGATTGCTTTTTGGGAGTGGATTGCCAGGTCCTTCTCTGTTCCCAGGTGGTCTCCCATCCAAGTACTAACCAGGCCTGACCCTGCTTAGCTCCTGAGATCTGACGGGCTCTGACACCACAGTAGTATGGCTGCAGGCGTGCCAAGGGTAGATAGCTGTTAAGTGATGAAACAGGGACTTGAACCCAGATGGTCCCTGGATGAAACCAAAATCAAATGTTTTTGGACAACCTAAAATAATTTCAACAGAAGAATTTTGAACAGCAGTGCTGTTGTTGTTGACACAGTCACTTTGAAGAATTAAATGTTCATTTGGATGTAAGTTTGTGTGTACATGTGTGTTGGCACATGTGAATATGTGGAACATGTGGCTATTTATATATGTGCAATTACTTTATGATCTCACCTGTTAACTTTCAAAGGCTTAGGGGATGATTTGCAAATAAGTTTTTCTGTGATGTCAGTAGTTGGAGTTTAGAAGTACTCAGAATGGATTTGTGTCTTCCAGCCCCATCATGATTGGTATGAGAACAAAGGAAATCTGTATGTCTCCTGCTTTTCCTGTCTCAAATTCTGTTTAAATAGTTATCAGAGGATGAGTGGGCATGGATTAAGTGACTTCGTACACTGCCTGTTTTATGGAGAAAAACAGTTCCTTTTAACCAGGAAGATTACCTATTAAATGGCTTAGGGGTGAATTTTTAAACATGTTGGTAAAAAGCATAGGAGAGGATAAGGTTCTAAACGGAGGGCAAGGAATGATCCATAAGCTCAGGAATGTGCACATCGTGTTTCTGTGGGTAACAACAACAACAACAAAATACAGATAGAAATGTGAAAATTGAGTTGGGGATAAAACCACTTGTTTTCATTGTTCGTGACATATCATGTGATTGCATGATTCAAGAAACTCAGAGCAGCTTGATTCCATCAGATGTGGTTCAGTGTCCAAATAAGCATTTTAAACTCACCATGTTCAAAACCACACTCCTGCTCTTTCTCTTCAAACTGTCCTCCCTGCAGCCTTCCTCATTTCAGTGGATGGGAATGCCCCCTTTCCTTGCTGATGCACCAGCCATGGCATCCTTCCTGCCATCGTTCTTTCCTCCACACCTCTCCACATCAAGTTCATCAGACACCATTGGCTTTGCCTTCGACAGACACCCAGAACTGGACCTCTTCCCACCACCTGTGCGACTTCAGGCCCCTCTCCTCTCTCATTCCTCTATGAGGTTATTGAAGTCACCCACTAACTGGTCTCCTTGCTTCTACTTTGGTCCTGCTCACCGTTTATTCTTGACACAGAAGCCAGAAGGATTGTATATTTGGTATACTAGGTCACTTCTCACCTAGTGTCCTATACTGATTCCCCACTACACTCAGGGAAAAGCCAAAATTCTAACAGTGGTGCCCAAGCCCCTGCATGATTTGACCATCCATTATGTTTTTGAGTCATCTCCTTTTACTCTTCATCTTGCTTATTTTCCTCCAGCCATGCTGACCTCTTCGCTGCTGATCCTCAGTCAAGGCCACTCCCTCTTAGGGCTGTTTCTCCTGTCTGGATAGACTTTCTGAGGACACTCATAGTCACAGGGCTCTTCCCTAACCTCCTTCCAGCCTTTCCTCCAATGAGCCTTCTATTTAACATTCCCCCACTACTGAACCTCCTTTGTCTTTATTTTTTTCATAGTATTGTGACTTTCTAACAGACTATATAATTTATTTCCTTATTATGCCCATTGTTCCTTGTGCCCTTTTGTCCCCTTCTGCTGAAAAATAGGCTCATGAGGATAAGACTCTTCTTTTGTTTACTGATATGTTGCAAGCACCCAAAGCATTGCCCAGATCATAACAGATATACAGTATAATGTTGGATGATAATTGTTGGATTAAGATGTTTTGGCAATGTAAATAGATTTTAAACATAAGTGGAAAATAGTATGTTATTCAGATACAATTACAGATATGAGCTATTAGTACAGAAAACATTTCAAGGACAAAGGAACCAGATATTTGATTTCCTGTTGTTGTTTGTGGAAGATAGGCAAAATAAGGGAATTAAAAAATATGCAATGTGTATATTTTGCCCTCAACTATTTAAAAGCTGATGAAATCACTTGTTCTTTTCTTTTCTAATTTTGAGACAGGATCTTGCTAAATTGCAAGGGTTGCCTCTGGCCTTGAACTCCTGAACTTCCTGCCCCAGCCTCCCAAGTTGCTGGGATTATAGGAATGTGTCATAGTGCCCAGCAATCATTTGCTTGTTAAGTCATTTGCTTGCTGAATAGAAACCTTTAAGTCAACCCAGTGAAGTAGCTTCTGTATTAGTTGAGATTCTATGTAGAGTATTTAGCATATAATTAGTATACAAAAGGTGCTTAGTGGCCATCAGCTTTTATACTTACATACTTTATATAAGAGCATAAGCACTTTTAAATAATTACTTTTGAATAAATAATTATGAATACTATTTTTATTGAAACCTCATAAATTAAATGCCTTGCATTTCATCTGGCTTATAATTATATGTCTGTTTTGAGTTAAGAGACCTCATGCCAAGTGCCGGGCACTGTGGCGCATGCCTTTAATGCCAGCAACTCAGAAGGCAGGGGCAGGAGGATGGCAAGTTTGAGACCAAAGGCAGTCTGTATAATTTAGTGAGATCCTGTCTCAAAAAAGTAGAAAAATAGGCTGAGGCTGCAGCTCAGTGGTCCAGCACTTGCAAAGTATGCAAGCGCAAGGCCCTGGGTTCAACCTTCAGTACCGCAAAGAAAGAAAGAAAGAAAGAAAGAAAGAAAGAGAGAGGGAGGGAGAGAGAGAGAGAGAGAAGGAGGGAGGGAGGGAGGGAGGGGGAGAGAGAGAGAGAGAGAGAGAGAGAGAGAGAGAGGAAACATCATGCCTTAAAAACTTGGGTGACTTGATTCAGTTTTTAAGCCTTTGTACCAGGGGCCAGGATGTCCTAGCTATCCTATTTACTAAGGCAGTGTGCTGGAACTGGTCCTCAAGAGATCTGTGGGCCTTTTCTTTAAGGTATGGATGAATTCTGTCACTGAGATAACCAGAGGTGACCTCTGTGCAGAAGTTGAGACTCCTCCCCACAGGACCTAGTCTACTGGGTCACTCCACCCAGCAATGGGCACCTGGCCTTCAAGTCCTTTGCTGGCTGAAGCATCCATAACTTCACCGAGGCTCAAATCAATGAGGGCCAGTTAGTGTTTGTGCACTCTGGTAAGTCACAGAGCAAAGCAATGTGAAGCTAAAATTTGTTTCGATCGGTGGTTAACATGATTATCATACCTAAGAATTGCTGACTGAAAACCACAGATCATGCAGAAACTTTCTAAGCTCTGTAATTGTTTTTAAGTGACATATTTAGTAAAGCTAATATGAACAGACATTAGAAAGTACCTCTGACTCCCCCATGCTTACTCCGATTGGCTTGTAAGGTTGGTAATCTTCTTTGAGAGCCTTTGCCCACCACTCACTAACTAACATCACATCTCTTTTCTGTCACCCTCCCTCCCTTTGCCTCACTTGCCTACTGTAGATTGATTTAGACCTTTGTTGTCTGTCTTCCCATTATAGTATAAGCACTTTAAGGACAGGGCCTCTTTTATCCTCAGCCCCTAGGACAATGACTGAAGACTAGTTGTTGTTGTTGTTAGGTGCCGTCGAATCATGTCTGACTCATAGCCACCCTCATAGGGTTTTCAATGGTAGATTGTTTTGGGGATTGCCTTGGGAGTGGATTGCCACGTCCTTCTCCCATTTTGAGGGTGCTGGGAATTGAACTCGGAACTTCAGAAACTGCAGAGCGGCACTCTACCAACTGAGCTAAATCCCAGCCCTGAAGACTTTGTTGTTGTTGTTAGGTGCCCTCGAGTCGGTATCCGACTCATAGCAACCCTCATAGGGTTTTCAATGGCTGTTTCGGGATTGCCTTGGGAGTGGATTGCCAGGTCCTTCTCCCATTTTTGCGGTGCTGGGAATTGAACTCGGGATCTCAGAGACTGCAGCGCAGCGCTCTACCCACTGAGCCAAATCCCAGCCCCGCCCTGAAGACTAGTAGGTGTTTAATAAATAAACACTTGTTGAGCAAATGAAATAATATCAAGCACCTATTGTGTACCAAGGAATAACATTCTAGATGTAAGGAACACATTAGTGAACAAAGAAGATATGTGTTCAAGGAATGAATACATGAATCAATGTAACTGTATTTTTCAGAGACCCTGATGCTGAAAGGCTTTTTCTGCATCCTGTTGCCCATCAATAAATCAATACACTAAACAGTCACTGGAGATCTACAGAAGGGGTCACCCAGGCCCTTTGCAAGGGCAGCCTTGCTTTGTTTCCAGGCTGCCCTTGTCAGTGTCCTGAGAGGGGCCACAGCTGGCAGTAGGAGTGGAAGAGCCTGATGAGAAAGCTAAAATCTCATATTACCCAGCCATTTTAAAATATCTTCTTTGAAAATATAGTGAAGAAAATAAAGATATCTTATAAATCCAATTGTAGTAATATTTTGATTGTCTTTGCCCTTGATGGAAAGGATCCCCCAAGAATCTGAAAAGAATTTACTATGTGATACTTTCATCTTATAGTTCTAAACCTGTAGCCCAGAACTTGTGGGAGTTAGATTCATTGCAGTGCTACCCTAAATCTCCCCTGTGTGTCTGTCAGCCTGTCGTGCTGTGGGGGCTTGTGTGTTGCTGTGATGCTGAAAGCTATGCCACTGGTATTTTAGATAGCAGAAGTGCCACTCATGGTGGAAAGGTTTCAGCTGAGTTTCCAGACTAAGACAGAAGGAGCCAGTGTCCACTCTGGAAATAATTAGCCCTTGAAAACCCTATGCATAGCAGAGAAGGACCATCAAATATAGTGCCAGAGAATGAGCTCTTCCAGGCTGGAAGGCATTCAAGAAACAACTAGGGAAGAGTTGCTTCCTCAAGGTAGAGTCAACTTTAATGACAGGAATGGAGTAGAGCCCCTGGGACCTCTTTTTGCTGATGAGGCATGACTCAAAATGAGAAGAAACATAGTGGCTACAACAATGGGCTCAAACAAAAATATTGTGTGCATGGCACAGTGCTAGATAGTGCTTCATTCTATACTTAAGAGTCGCTCTGAGTTGGATCCAACTTGATGGCACCTAACCTAACAACCCTAAACCTACTCACATATGTACCAAATCATTGTTTCTAGACTGGATGAAATTCCAATTTTAAAATATGTGCAGATGTCCTGGTTAATAAAATATAATTCATTTAAAGAGACATTGAATTGATAAATATTTCTTCTGATTATGTGTTTATGTGTCAGTACTAGATACCAAAAGTCCAGGTATTATGTGAGGGCCAATAAACTTCTTTCTTCTTATGAGAGGATTATTAAAATTTTGAAATGGAGAGAATGGCTACTAAGATTTGTGTTAGAGGAAGTTTTGAATTTCTAAGGCTATACTGTCTACACTGGAAAATGGCCATTGATTCTCTTCTACTTGTCAGGCATCAGAGAAGGTATAGTCACATTGCGTATTTCATTTTGTCTCCAGAAGTCCTCTGAGCAGAGAATTTGTTGCTGTTAGGTGCCATCAAGTCAGGTCCAACTCATACCTACCCTATGTGCAACAGACAAAACACTTCCCAACACTGTGCCGTACCTGGCACTATGTCAGTGATTCTCTGTTATTCATAGGGTTTCCAATGGCTGATTGCTTTTTGGGAGTGGGTTGCCAGGTCCTTTTCCCATGTCTACAGCACCTGGTGTTCCTAGGCAGTCTCCCATCCAAGTACTAACCAGGCCTGACCTTACTTAACTTCTGAGATCTGGTGGGATCTGATGCCAGGGTGGTACTGCTGTAGGATGAGCAGAGAATAATAACCCCATTTTTAGATGAAGAAGCTGAGGCTCAGAAAGATGAAATTGGTCTGACCCTAATGCTGGCCTCCTCTGTGAACTGCCATCCACTAAAGGGCAGAATAGGTTGGAGAACTGGAGTTACTATTTGCAATGGAGAATTAAAATTAAAATTAGCTCTCTGGGTTGATTGATTTGTCAACCTTCAGGTCAATATTTGCTTTTGGTGAGTAGAGAAAATAATTCTTCCTAGAAAAGTAGGAAGGAGAATAAAAGGCAAGGTTAACATGAGGGCTGATCCCTTACATTTGCTAAATGGATGTTGAGGCAAGCTAATAACTCTCAGAGTGTCTGTAGCTCAGCTGCAGATGAATCTGTTGTTAAAACCAGCTGGTTCTCCCTTGGTACATTTGTCCATCATCAGCCCCAAAACAGAGACTTAGATTTAATTAGTCTCTCTTAGCATTTTATATTTGTAAAGTGCTCTGCCATTAATCTTATTCACTATTCCACATAACAACCTAAGTAGGTTGGTAAAATTAAGGTGTGGGAGGCTAAGTGATTAACTTAAGGTTTTCCTTCAAAAAGTACTGTCAAGAAAAATCTGAGATTGGACAATAGAAAATCTACAAGTCAATTCTAATTTAGTGTTTCCTTCCTTATCGTCCTTTGGTCCTAATTAGTCTGTTGGAGCATGCTCAATATAACATTCTATATTTGCTTTGATATAATTCCTTTGATTCTATCCCTATTTTATTTCTAGATTAATGAAGTATTCAAAAATGCCAAGTGGCAGAAATCACTTTCTCTTTAATTTTGTGTTTTATCACATATAACTCTTAAAGATCTGCTTTTAGAAAAACAACCAAATGCAGAGTGTTTATTTGTGGACCCCTGTTCTGAATTAGGCAGACTCAAAATTGTCTCCCTCCTTCTCTCTCTAATGATGACTTTGAGTGTATTGGCAAGTTTTAAAAATCTGTGACCTTTTTTATGAGGATCAGAACTCCCAGGGTTCACTTAGATAACCGAGATTTGAGAGACTTTAAGCCATTGACCTATGTTTTATTAAATTGTTACTAAAGGGAGTACTCATACATAAGTGCAGAGTCTGACCATGCCTCCTTTGTTCTCTGCCACGTGTCCCTACAGGCAACAAAGATACATTTCTACCAGTATATGATGTAAAGACCTGGAGGTCTCTGAATTTACTACTGGATGTGCATTTTCAAAGACTGATAGAGTTGCGAACATTAGCCTCTGCATAGTGATGTTGCCTGGTGCTTTGTGAGTTAGATTGGTAAAGCACTCCTGGGAACTAGATCGATGAGGATCCATTTCAGTTTCAGATATGTACATAAGTTAATTTTTAACTTTATTGTTATCCCTAATCCCTTGAGAAAAGCATAGGATGGAATTCTCTCCCTGCAGAAATTTAATGAAAGCAAGCCTGGGTCTTTCCCTTCCCTTCTTTTTCCCTTAGCAGAATACAGGAGGCTTGTGATAGATCTGTAATAATAAGTGTAACTATTTGTAGGGCTGGGTGCTAAATATTAGTTACTTCCTCCTAGCTTTGATTTTCAGTATTATCAACATTTCAGAAATTATTTGTGTGTTTGTGTGGACATTTTGCAGGCATGCATTGTTTTACTGGCATAAATTGATTCCAAAATAGTAAAGTGCAAGTGATGAATTTTAAAAATTTCTTGGAGATAATATCTCTGTTTCATTTTATTATCCCACAAGGTGAGGAGAATCTGCATTTTAGGCCTTCATTGATAGTTTTAACTTTGTGTCTTCGGCAATACAGTCCTCCATCACTTTAAGTCAGAGACATTCTGAGAAATGAGTCATTAGGTGATTTCATCATTGTGTAAACAACATAGAATGTACTTATACAAACTAAGATGGCTGTGACATCTTTGGTGATACGGTCTCAGAGGACCACACTAGTTTATGTGGTCTGCTGTTGATCAAAACATTGTTATATGGTGCATGGCTGTGTTTGATTCAGTGAGCTCAGTGGCTGTATTAACACACTCTCCAACTGATAGGAATTGTCATGCAGGCAACCATGGGAGAGAGAGGGTGAAGGTGGTGGCTTTTGCAGAACAATCAAATTGGCCAGAGAGTATTCCCTTCTTTTGAAGGAGCAATGCCAGGAGGCTTTAATTTTCAGGTTACTGATGGTTTGAACTCTGCACCTCCGCAGATCTTTAGCATCACTGTTAGAACTCTCATCATTACCTTAGAAATAAACAAAGGACTAAGTATCTTTCCAAGTAAGCGTTTTAATGTGTGATTTGCGGGGGTTGGGTTTAGGTGCTTTTCTGTCTGTTCAGAAAGTTCTACCTACACAGTATAAAGTAACTTCTTTTACTGTAGAATGATGCCAACAACATTTATAAAGTCCCAGAAAGAATGCTGTGTCTGAAGGAACCTAACAGCAGCAAGGCTGGGGCTCTCTGCAACCCATCAGTCTTTCCCCTTTCCTCTTCCTCAGAAGAGAACAGCCTGGCGAAGGGCAGTGGGAGGAGTCACAGAGACAGCCATCTTTACTGTCCTCACGTACTTTTTCCTGCTATCTCCCTTAGAGTCATTACAGAGCATGTAAAGCTAGGCTGTGTGGCACCCATCACACTTTACTTTCTTGAGATTTAAAAAATTTTGAATATAAAAACCATGTGCAACACCAGGGACTTCCAGTGGCTTCAGTGAGTGCTGGCTTTGGGGCACCCTAGGCTCTGGGTAGCTGTTTGCCAAGAATCTCAGCTGGGCTGACATGGAAGGGGCTAAGTGGGCCTCTCTGGAAAACACCTCATCAAAGAGAAGGGGAAAGATTTACCCAAAGGCAGGGGCAATAAAAAGAGAAAAAATGACTTGCACTTGTTATTTCCCCAAAAAGCGCTGAGGTAGAAACACAGGAAACAACAAAACTTCCACATGCCCTGAATGTGAGGGGGATGACAAAAGCAATCCTGCATGTTATGACTTGTTTAAATGATACACATTTCACATAAAACAGAAATGAAGAAAGACACTAATAATTTTCTAGTTATAGTCGTATGATCCAGTGGCTCTAACCACTGGGAAGCCTTTAAAGATAGCAATGTATGGTTCTCACCTAACATCAATTGAATGGCAATCTCTGGAATGGACTTGGATTCATTTTAAAAAGTCCTAGTTGGCCCTACAGTAGAAGACTAGGCACCTTACTGGCCCTTCGGTCCCTATTGTGATGCAAGATAGATGATACACTCATGGTAAGCGGGTGGGCTTTGTAGCATAAAGATGGAATATAACTTGGCCATGGAGCCAGAAAAGGGTGGCAAGGGCTCTCATACTTCTATAATAGACTTAAGAGAAATGGCTTTCTGTGTATAATTATTTTTTTATAAAACTACTTTCAGGACAAATTTAAAATTTTTTAATTGTTTTCAAAATTTGAATTCATGAAAAGAAACCTTTTCAAAATGCAGCAAAAGATAGATAAACCAAGATGTTCTATTCCAAAATGTTTTTTTTTTTCTGTTCTGTAACTTACTAAGTGTGATGCATCTAACAAATTTTTTAAAAATTGAAGACACTTATATTAAAGAAGAGATAGAACGGCTACAGTTTAAAAACTTTTGAAGTTCTGGGGCCTGTTTAACTGAATATTAGTTTGGTAGGGAAAAACATATTAAAGTGGCCAAAATTCCCTTGTCACTTTTGTAGGATCATGAAAAACACAGTACACCCTGGTGTCCAGTATCATCGTATCTGGGAAGCTGAGCAGGATTGGGCCTTGTTAGTACTTGAATGGGAGCCCGCATGGGAATACCAGGTGCTGTAGGCTTAGGAGGGGCTGGGGTTTAGCTCAGTTGGTAGAGTGCTTCTCTGTACTCCCTGGGTACTTTGGTTTAACCCCAAGCATTGCAAAAACAGGAGAAGGATATGGCAATCTACTCCTGAAGCAATCTTGAAGCAATCAGCCATGGAAAACCCTATGAGGGTTCCTATGAGTTGGACCAGACTCAAGGATACCTAACAACAACAACAGGCTTGGGAGAAGGAACCAGCAGCCCACTCCCAAAATAGTCATCAAAAACCCTATGATTAGCAGAGAAGCATTGACAATAGCACTGGGCATGGCACAGTGTTGCGTAGTGTTTAATGTGCTCTACATAGGGTCAATATGAGTTGGACCCAACTTGGCAGCACCTAACAAGCAACAACAGCAGTTTTTATAACTCTACATTTAACACAGGACATGTCCCTGAATAACTGTCTCTTCCATTTCCAACAAACCATGCGTCTACCCTGACCTTGTCTCTGTGTGTCTAAAAACTCACTACTGGAACTCATATGTTATCCTCAAATCCCAGAGGGTGCTACTTTTTTACCCAAGCTCCCTCTGGCATGTTAGCTCTTTCTGTGTCACTCTCTATCTCCTGACTCTGACTTGTTTCCTATTCCAGCGCCTAGCCAGGAGGAAGGAAGATGGGCTTTTACACACATTTCCATTGGGCGGCTCTTTTATTTTTATAAAATCTCAACTTGAGAGGGCATGGAAATGAGAACAATAGAATCACAGATCTTAGAGTTGGGATAGACCTTATGGGTCATCTGGCCCAGTTTTTGTCCTACCCTAATATCCCTAAGTTGCAGTGACCTACGTGTTTCATATCAGAATTCCCTAGTGTGAGCATGCTTCCAATGACCATGTCACCTCATCCACTTTCCAGAGACCCCCCAGCTGGGCTTCTGCAGCAGCCAACTAAGGATTGTTTGTCCCTGCTGCTGTGTGAAGCTGCAGGGTGTTGATGACAGATGCTTCATACTTTATCTTCCCCTAAACCCCCCTCCCTGACTCCCTCCCGCACTACCCCCTCATGTCAGGTCCCACTAAGGGAAGGAGGCACACAGCATCCTGCCTCAAGGCACAATTTGAGATGTCAGATGTCAGATATTGCTGATCATATTATATGTTCAGAATCTCTATGGCCTAAAATATCAGTGAAAATCTATTACTTTTTATTGAACTACAAATATTTTAGAGCTATTATAGCAGTAGAAAATCTATTCCTATTATAGATACAGGTTGGACATTCAGATATTGATACTTTGTTTTTAAATTATTTTATATTTTTAATCTACCACATTGGGTTATTATAAGAATTTAAATGAAATAATGTATATAAATGCAGATTTTGATCATCCCCATTTAGTAGATAAAAACCACAGAAGCTTGAGAAGTTTCAGGGCGTGCAACTGATAAGAGTCATTAAGTACCAGGACAGAGTGCAAATTCTGATCCTAAATCCTGTGCTCACATCAAGCAGCCCCTCACTTTATGTGCGGGTCAGTGTTCCAAGGCTCTCTCTATTTTAGAATGTCAGTTCCCTGAGAACAGAGCCCTTGTGGTAGATGTTTATTTTGTGGTGCATGCCTGTAATCGCAGTGACTAGTTAGGTGGAAGCAGGAGAATCATGAGTTTGAGGCCAGAGGCAGCTGGTATAACTTAGTGAGAACCTGGATTCAAAATAAAAATTTAAAATGGGCTGGGGAGGGTGTTTAGCCCAGTGGTAGAGAATTTGCAAAGTATGTGTGAAGCCCTGGGTTCAATCCCCAAGTACCAAAAAAAATAAATAAATAAAAAATCTCCTTCTCAATGTTACTGATGTACTGATATATATATATCACAGCAATTTAATAAGCAACAACAATTTTGTAGAAATGTTGTATATTTTATTCTCTTTGATTGGGGAAACGTTGCAACCTGGTATCAGTTAACATTTTTTTTTTTTAAATTCACATTGGTTCCAGATCATTTGGATTTTCCCTGCCACCTCATCAGACTTGGCTATTTCTGTCTCAGTTCCTTTGTGCACTCAGTCTTAAAAAGTAGCCCTGGCTTGGAACGTGTAAGAATTTGCATGACAAGCCAAAATAATTATTAGAATACATAGTCTGTGAATATTTAAGGTTAACTATGGCTTCTATGCCCTGCCAAAGTTAAAAATTAGTTTTTAACTCAGTTATTTTAAAGTAGGTAGGACTCTACTTCTAAATGAAATATTTTTTATGAACTAAGACATCTACCCAAAATATATTTTCATTTTGTTATTTTTGTTTATTTTATTATATATTTTGAATATGTGTTAGATATGTGTGTACATTATGTGTGTCTGTGTGTGTACTGAAACATGTTCTGTTTCTACAACAGTTATTCCTCAGAAAGAAGTTATTTGAATAGTTTTTCACATTGAATGCTACCATTGATTTTGTCTATTTTAGTGGTGGCATACTGGAATAGACTGTGGCCTTAGGACCTAGTTTTTCTGCTTGACCATATTGTACTTGGCTAGTTTTCAAGGAATCTTGGTCTTGAGTGCTGAAGGAATTGACTTTTAGTGTTTTGCTATAATGGTCTAGAATATAAGCTTACATAGACCCAGAGTTAAGCATCCCATCAGCAAAAAAAATTCCTGGCAAACCTTGTGACTCCAGTCTCTTTGTCGTGATATAGAGGGAATATCTCAGTAACAGACCATCTGTCTTCTGTGGCAAGAACTGAAGGATCATAATGTTTTGCTGAAGGTTTAGAGCAGAAACTCTTAAAACCTTTTAATGAGTGGGTCTCGAAACATTGAATTGAATATTGTGCGACTTAGTGGGAGATAACCAAGAATTATAAGAAAAGACTGACAATCCTCAAGGAAATAATTAAAGGCTTATTAATTGGCTAAATAAGAGACTTACAATCAAGAGTACAGTATCATGGTATGCATCCACTGGTACAGACTGGGTGTGCTGCGTGGATTCAGAGGAAGGGAATTGCCCAAGACTGGAATGGTCAGAGAAACCTTGCTTACCAAGGCAGGCCTTGAGCTGCCCCTCCAGAAGGAGCACTGTGGTGGGTGGCACTGAGCAGGGGTGAGCATTCCAGGGAGAGAAGCTTGACTGCAAAGTAAAGACCAAGGAAGAAAAGGGTGTGTTTGGAAAGCGGGGAGAGAATCTATCAGATATATGAGTGGTTAATCATCTTATTTCCTAAGTCAGATATCATTTCCCCCATTGAGCTCAAAGTAAAATGATAGAGGCAATACAGTGTCAAGGTTTAAAAAAATCACCTCGGAGTCAAATATAAGTGGACATATGAGGTGTGATCAAAATATATGGTGCATGTTTAAATAAAAAAGTGAATTACAGTAGAAGCCACATTGCTATTCAGCCCTGTCAGAAAACTCTCGCTCTGGCTTTGCACACACTTATTCCATCATTCTTGCTGCTTTCTGAAGCAGCTCGGGAAGTCCTCTTTCACAAGTGTCTTTAGTTTCATCTTCCATTATGACAACGCTTCGTGTCACACATCAGTGCTCATACAGCAATTTCTGTCAAATGAAAACATTTTGGTGTGTCCTTATCTACCTTATTCACCGGCTCTGGCACCATGCGACTTCCTGCTCTTCCCCAAAGTCAAAATGACCATGAAAGGTAAATATTTTGAATTGATTTAGAATAGCCAGGCAGCCCCAATAGTGCAACTGAAGACATCCACAAAAGTGGACCTACAGAGCTACTTCAAACAGTGGCAAAAATGATGGGATAAGTGTGGTCAACACCCAGGGGAGTATTTTGAAGGGAATTAATGACAACATGTCTATTACTGTAATAATTTTTAAAAAATTTAAACATACACCATATTTTTATGGCACCACATATGTTTGACCATCAGGCAAGTTGCTTAATCGCTCCAAGCCTTACAATCCTTTTTTACTGATAAGAAAACAACTACATACTTCTTAGAGTTGTCATGTTATCTTAATGAAAGGACAGGGACTGTGTCCATGCTATTTCTTAGTACAAGGTGAGTATCTCTTATCTGAAATGCTTGGAACCAGAAATGTTTCAATTTTTTTTTCAGATTTTGGACAATTTGCATATACATAATGAGAAATCTTAGGGACAGGATCCAAGTCTAAATTTGAGATTCATTTCTGTCTCATGTACACATATGAGGTGTGACCCAAAAATGTGGTAAATGCTTAAAATTTTTAAAGTTTATTATAGTAAAAAACATACTGCCATTAATCCCACTCAAAATACTGTCTTTGATTTCAAACACATGTCTCATATCATTCTTGCCACTTTCTGAAGCAGTTCTGGAAATCCTCTGTTATGAGTGTCTTTAGTTGCATTGTTGTGGGTGCCTCGATGTCCTGAATCAATTCAAAACATTTACCTTTCATGGTCATTTTGACTTGGTGGAGTAGCCAGAAATTGCACAGTGCCAGATATGGTGAATAAAGTGTATGAGAACGTGCCATAATGTTTTTTTGACAAAAATTGCCATTCTATAACTGTTGTTCATGATCCTTGATTTAGGGCCATTGTTAAAACACACCTTCTTACCTGGTGCAGTGATGCATACCTGTGATCCCAGCAACTTGGGAGACTGGAAGCAGGAGGATCGAGAGTTTGAGGTTAGAGAGCCTGCATAACTTGGTGAGACCCTGACTCATGACAAAAAATTTAAAAATGGACTAGAGGTGTAGCCCAGTAGTAGAGAGCTGTGCAAAGTCCTGGGTTCAATCCCCAACTATCACAAAAACAAAACCGTCACTCAAACTGTAGCTCACACTTGACTGACTGCATTAAGCTTGTCATACACTGTTACTAAGGACCAAGGCACTGCCTGCTACTCCTTGTATTGAAGAGCCTGCCTTTCATCATATAGCACTCAGCAGCAGCATTCACCCTATGTTTTGATCACACTCTATGGCCAAAAAGTAATTTTTATAATATTTTTAGTGTACCTGCATTTTGCCTGCAACCCATCACATCAGTTGGAATTTTTCACTGGTGAGGTCATGTTAGTACTCAAAAAGGTTTTGATTTTGGAATATTTCAGATTTTGGATTTTTGGATTAGGGATGCTCAACCTATATAATGTCCTCTGTGCCTTATTTTAGGGCTTTTCATATAGTAGGTACTTAATGATATTTGTTGAAGATGTGTGCAAAACCTCCACACCTACTTACCATGAAACTCTTGCTATTATAGCAATGATTGTTTTTCATGAAGCAACTGGAACATGAGTATGTTTGAAAAATGTGTTAAAATGAAGATAAAACAGACTTCTTTACTCCAAACTTTCTCAGAGCCTTTATAAATCTCTGAGAGGTGTGTGTAGAGGGGGGACTTGCCAAATAGCTATGGTTATAGAGCACTGTGTGGACCACACTTCTTGTGGGACAGTTTTCTGTGGGTGAAGACATAGGTGGGACTTTTCAGAAAAGTTTCCCAGATTAGGTCCCTGTAACTCACTGAAGAAAATGTCAGCTACTTGGATGAAATGAGGAGGGAAAGAATGACATTTTGGCTTTTGGTGGGTTGGGCTGGGCAATAAGAGATGCTTGGCAGGCAGTGGTGACATGGGATGAGCTGATCTTGCTGACTGAGCAACTCGGAGTGAATGCCAAGTAGAAATTAAATCTTGATGCCCTTCTGTGCAAGGTAGTAGAGAAGATAATGGGGGGTTGATGTACCCTGGCTGAGAGAAAAGCACTCTTGGCCTGGAACGGCTCTGGTGAGTCCTCTACCCTAAATGCTAAGTGAAATAATGCTTTAAAATTTATTTTCTGATTAACAGGTAGTTGTGCTGCTTTATGGTCTACAGTGTGATATCTCAGTACATTTATAGACTATGTAATGGTCATAAGTATATTTAGGTTATCCACCATCACAAACATTTATCATTTCTCTGTGATGGAAACATTCAAAATCCTTCTAGCAATTTTGAATTATATAATATTGTTGACTTTAGTCACCTTTCTGTGTAATAAATACTGTACCAGAACTTATTCCTCCTATCTGGCTATGACTTTGTGCCTGTTAAACAATATCCTCTGGTCTCCTTCTTCTCTTCTACCCGCCTTATTCTCTGGGAACAGCTGTTCTGTTCTCTACTTCTGTGGGATTAACTTCTTATATTCTGCATCTGAGTGAAATTATATAGTATTTGTCCTTTTGTGGTTGGATTATTTTACTTAACATTGACCTCCAAGTCCATCCATATTTCCACAAATGACAGGATTCCATCCTTTTTATGGTTAAATAGTATTCCATTTTTTGTGTATACCGTATCTTTCTCCATTTATGTAGTAATGGACACTTAGGTTAGTTCCATATCTTCACTATTGCAAATAGTGGAGTAATAAATGTGGGAGTCCCAATATCTTTTTGATATACTGATCTTATACCCTGTGGATAGAAAAAAATTATATATAGTTTTAAAAAGAGCCTTGTTCACTTCACACCTCCTAAAGGTATCCCAGTAGATGAAAGAACAAGTGAAATGTAAGTTAGGGTCCTTTCTAAGAAGAAAGCAATTAAAAAGACACAGTGAGAAAATGTTCCAAAGAAAAACTGAGGACAGAGAAGGAGCATATCAGGATACCCGGAGCTACACATGTAAGATACATAATCCGTCCAATAGGAAAGACTCCACCTGGACAGGTAACTGAGGGAGAGCTCCAGTTATGACTTTATGACATTGACAAAGGGCACAGATACATTCCTCCCTGGTGTGACCTCTAATCTTGGTAACCAGCTCCTGAATCCAGAAAGTGGAATGACTGCAAAAAATATCAGCAGTAAGAAGTAAGAGGGATATGATGCATGAGAGTTTTGTGTAACAACCAACCTT
This sequence comes from Pedetes capensis, assembly GCA_007922755.1. Classification (NCBI taxonomy): domain Eukaryota; kingdom Metazoa; phylum Chordata; class Mammalia; order Rodentia; family Pedetidae; genus Pedetes; species Pedetes capensis. The sequence continues at coordinate 57,016 of VMDO01003075.1, forward strand.
GTGCCAAGGTGGCCCTGAATTTGTGGTGGAATAGTGTTTGAGAGGCTGGTGCTATGGTTCAAAGAATCACCTCCCTCACCCCCCAGGGCCTAGTGCTCCTCTCAGAGGCTCAGAGTGTTAAGTGGAGCCTCCAAGGGGACAGCCCTGAACAACCCTTACAGGTTTGGAAGTCATCCAGACCCAAAGCTGGCTTCTCCTGGGAATTAGCAAATGGCTAATGTGATTTCAACACTACCTCTGCTGATCCTGGCTCTACGATTACAAAGGCTGAGTAAAGAAAGCAAGAAACAATATCATTCCAGAGGCTTAGATGTTATTGGTTGGTCAACTCAACCTCACAAATAACTTACAAAGTGCCTACTCAGTCAGGGCCCAACACTGACGTCCTTTTGCGAGGGCTAAAGCAGATGAGATGAAGAAAGATTCTGGGCTGGAAGAAGGATCTGAGTTGCTTTCAGACCTTGTATCCTTTGAGGTTGAGGATGTTCCCTAAGCCATTGCAAAGTGAGGGAATGAGTGCTCTGACCCTGTACTCCTCCAAGTGTGGTCCAGCAACCTTGCAGTCTGTGAGTTGATAAGGATGGAAAGCAAGAGGAAGTGTTTAGAAATTTTTATAGCAATTTGACATAGCTGTGATATTTTTATTATATTTTACAAAATTATTGGTTCACAAACAAAGGAAAGAGACACTGCTACTTCATCACAAAGCATTTGAGAAGCACTGCTTGAACCTAAGTGTCCCCAAGCCTCTCTGACCTTTCATTACCCATGAGGTCACAGTAGCACCAAAACCCAGATGTTGCTGGTCCTTCCCACCTTGACATTCACGTGGGCCATTGCGCCCCAGTGTCCATGCAATCTGCACGCATGCAGGGCCCCAGGAGATGCCTCACATTTGTTTAGAGGGAACCTCACCCCCCAGGGGAGCACTGTCTCTTGTGTTCTGAACCCAACACACCCTGCTGCTTCTCCATACCCTGAGGTGAGCCAGAGGCCACACATGCCTCGGCCTTGCCTTCTTTCTCTAGATATCAGTTCAATACCCACTCCTGGGCTGGAGGCAGGCTAGGGAGAAGCTGATTTCTCCTGGGGCCCCAGGAGCAAATTATGCCCACAAATAGATACCTCAGGAAACACCAGCCCCTCAGCCCAATGTCCAGTTAGAGCTGGCCAGTCCTATCCATAACCATGTGGTTTCCAAAGGAGTTTCTAGGGGTCCATAAAGATTGCCTTCTATTCTCAAATCTAATCTGCACTTGAGACTAATCCAAATTCAGATTTTGGCAATTCTAATCCACTCCTTTCCTTCAACCTCTTCTTAGCCAAATCTAATCCACATGTGATTCTAATCCACACACGATTCTAACCCACATCTGATTTTTTTAGCCTGCTAAAACTGAAACTGACAATAGTGTTTTATCTGTTGTACATAGGGTTGCTGTGAGTCAGACACTGACTTGATGGCACCTAAGAACAACAACAAAGCTGAAACAACCAGCCATCAAAAACCCTATGAGGGTCGCTGTGATCGGACATGACTCAACGGCACCTCACAACAACAGCAAACAAAGCTGTTGGAAGGGTGCAGGTTAGATTCAAGAATATATGGTGTTTCATTAGCTGTCAGCCTTTCCATACTTTATACATGTTTTTGTTAGGTGCCATTGAGTTGGACGGACTCATAGTGACTCTATGTACAGCAGAATGAAACACTACCTGACACTGCCATGCCCCACACAATTGTTGGTGCTTTTCTGCTATTCATAGGGTTTTTGATAGCTGATTGTTTTGGAAGTGGGCTGCCTGGTCCCTCTCCCAAGCCTACAATACCTGGTATTCCCAGGTTGTCTTCCATCCAAGTACTAATCAGGCCTGACCTTGCTTAGCTTCTGAGATCTGATGAGATCCAATGCCAGGGTGGTCTGACTGTAGATCCTTATACATATATGCGTGTTTTAAACTTTACTTAGGTCCCACAAGGCCCCTTTCATCTGATGACCTGAAAGTGGTGACCAACAATGACAGTACAGGAAACAGAACTATAACTTTTACACTTGTCAGTTCCCCTAGACTTGGGAGGTTGCTGAGAATGAACTCTGACAATAGCACAGAGGATGTTTCCCTTTTTACCTAGTATCTGGTGAGTCTTGACGTGGGTGCTGCAAGCAGGGCTGCCTGTCTGTGCAGAGGTGGAATCTCATTTGTCCTCATCCTGCTAAACTAAGCAGATGTGCCCCACTGCTCAGGCAATTACTCATTTCAGCTGGGCTGGTTTTAAAAACATGACGCTTTGTGGGGAGTCCCAGATGAGACACAATTGTCAGAATACTACACAAATTTAAAACTCTGTATGAATAAAAATAAAAAGAGATCCTTTTATCACTACAGACTGACTAAAGGGAAATCCAAAGCAGAGTAAATCCCAAAACACATGCATTTACATTTATATTGAATATGTGATATTCAATATATTATTTAATGGGGTTTAGCTCAGTTGGTAGAGTGCTGCTCTGCACACTCTAAGGCGTGGGTTCAGTCCTCAGCACCACATAAGTGGGAGAAGGACTTGGCAGCCCACTCTTGAAGCAATCCTAACACACTCAGCCATTGGAAACCCTATGAATAGCCCAGAAGCACCGACATAGTGCCGAGCATGGCACAGTGCCAGGGAGTGTTTTATTCTGTTGTACATAGGGTCATTATGAGTCAGGCCCAACTCCACAACACCTTACAACAACAACAATGTTATTTAACATATTAAATTATTCATGTATGTGTACATAAATATGTATGTGTGTGTGTATATGTACATGATATGTATCCAGAGCCAACTGTTTTACACTTCCTTGGTACTTTATTACCAGTATCATCATTCCACATCTTCATATTGAAATGAGTAAGCCTTCAAAAATATTTTTAAATTCCAGCCAGGAATTGGATTGACTAGACATGCTTGCTTAAATGTTATTTCATTTTCTGAAAGTCTACATTTCTAAACAGAATATTTGAATATTTCTCTTATTTGTCATTCAGTTTTCTTTTTTCATCTTCAGACAGTGTATGCACATGTCTAATAGTTCACTATTGCTTTACATGATTAAGGAATTAAAAAAAAAATCCAAAACTAAATTTTGAGGAAATAGTAAGAGAAAATTGTATGTCTGTCATTAACCTTTGAAATATTTCTTTCCTGTATGATATGGCAGGATTGAACTCAGTTTTTGCTTTGCAGTTGCCTTTGTATGAATGTATTTAAGGAAATAGGTAGTAGGGCTAGCCTAAGCTCTCAGTGGGACTCTGCAAAGAGGAAGTGTACTTTCTCTGATTTACAGATGTTCTGCAGAAGAGGGGTAAAAAAGGATTAGTATGAAACCTACATTGTGTAGGGGAGCCAAAATATGCCTAGAGGCATCAAAATATGCCCATAATCAGTTTAATGTTTTGAATACTAATGAGAATGACATTGGTCATGTAAAGATGCCTTCCCTATAGCCGTAGTTCATTTAAAAACATGTTGATTATGATCAATGAAAGCATTATTTTCAAATACTTTGATTGCAACTCTATAGTATCATGGATTATTTAAAGATCTTTTTAAAGTGTTGAAAATTAAAGATGTGACATTAAAAATGAATGTGCACCTGATTCATGCTATGGTAGTTTCATTCACATCATATGCTGGACATTGAATATAGGAGAGAGGAGAAGTGATGCTTTTAAATTATGGTGCTGGAGACAAATATTGAATATACCATGGCTGTCCAAAGAACCAACAGATCTTTCCTAGAAGTGCAACCAGAGTGCTCCTTGGAAGCAAGGATGGCTAGACTGTGTCTTGCATATTTTGGACATGGTGTCAAAAAGTACCAATCCCTGGAGAATGTCATCATGTTTTGGAAAGTGGTGGGTCAATGAAGAAAAGGAAGACCATCTACTCAATGGATTGACATAGTGGCAACAAGAGTGGGCTTAAACACAAAAATGATTGTGTGCCTGACACAAAGTTGGGGAGTGTTTCTCTTCTACTGTATATAGGGTCGCTATGAGTCAGACCTGACTCGGTGGCACCTACCAACAACACAAATAAGCTTTAGGAAATGTAGTAGACAGGATACGCTAGGTTTTGTTATAGTACCAAATAACTTCCACATCTCAATGTCTTTCAATAACAAAGATGTGTTTCTTGCTTATATTCTACATTAGCTGTGGATTGGCTATGGTTGGTCTCCATGTCTTGTTTCAGGGTCTGGTTGAAGGAACAGCCTCTCTCTTGGGCATTGTTGTGCTTGCAGCAGAGGAGAAAAAGATGATGATGGAACCATGCAATGATTTTACAGCTTATGTTCTGAAGTGTCACTTGTACTCACATTTCATTGGCCAACTTTGTCCATATGAGTTAGCTTGGTGTCAGTGGGGTAGAGAAATATAATCTTACAGGGAGAAGGAGCTCATTCATTGGAGCAGTACTGCTATCGGCCACATGTGCTGGTTTGGTCATTTAAAAGCTGTTTCTAATATTGGAAGTCAGAGTACATTTTCCTATGAAAACAAACCACCTTTTAAATACAACAACATTTGTAAATGGGCAATTAACACCCCAAGCTAGATATAAGGACCCAAAGATAAACAAAGTCTTGCTTGATTAAAATCCAGTTACTTCAAGATTTAAATTTTTCCCCTCAAAATTCCTTCTGCTTTTATGACCAAAGAGAGAATATCCAGAAAACATCAGCAATGGCAGTTGTTAGCCAGAGTATGTGAAAAGGCTAAGGGATCCACAGTGTCTGAGATGAAGGGCCCTCAACTGTTGTTCCCTATGGAGACAGGAGCAGGCTCCAGTCTGGAAACTCAGCCTGGGCAGTTCCACAAGTCCGGGCCAGCGAGAGAGGTGCCACTGTACTAAGTAGACCAGAGTGTTCAGCTCTTCCCACTGCATAGTCCTTTTCTCTCCCTAGCAAACCTCTGCTGTACCAGTGGCCTGGTCCTGTGCTTTGACTCAAATGACAAAGAGGAGATTGTTGTATTTGTCTAGAAGGCTATGTGCAAAGACTGTGCCAGGCTTTTTCTACAAGGCATACCACTGATAGGACAATTCCTGTCTCCCTAACACATCTCAGATATATTTAGAGTCTATTGAAATTAAGCACAGCAACCCAATGCCTCCTGCACTTCTGCTCTGTAGTTTGTGGAAAGAGCTTGTAATTTAGAAATCATTCCCCCAGTTGCTGCTTCTTGATCTACTTATGACTACTAGTAACTGAGCACAAGTCCTTTGGCCTCTAAAGTCGGAAGATCTAGATTAGCTGTGTGACTTAGGACAAACTACATCTTTTAAATCTCAGTTTCCTCATTTTTACAATTGGAAAAATACTAACAATGATCATTGAAAGTATTTTGAACATTCACCACATACAAAGAACTCTTCCTAGGCTTCTGTCCTATTATTTATCCCCATGTCCAGACTTAGAACCTAAAGCACTGGAGTTCACACAACTTGCCCACCAGTACATAGTTTATCAGTAGCAAAGCCAGGACTTGAACTCAGGGCCCCTGATTCTAGGTCAAGCTCTTATCAAACCCTGACCTCCTCCTAGTGTTTAGATGTGGAATAAGATGGTAATAGGTATAAAATGCACATTTCCCCACCATTTAATTTAGGATCTTTAAGATGGAGAGCACCACTCCGAAGATTAGGAGAGACACAGATTGGAATAAGGATTTTATTACTTGTAGGTCCTGGGGGTACACAGCATACCCAGAGGCTAAATATACAAAGAGAGACAGGGACCCATGTGCCAATGCCTCTATTGGGTCCAGAGTGTTATCCAAACAGATCTCCCCAAAGGGTATTTGAATTATAGGTATAAAGCAGGCAGTCTCAAATTCCAGAAGGCCACATAGTGTCTGAGAGGTGGTTGGTTACTGTGGCCTACCTGCACAGTCCATATGGTGTTCAAGGGTCAGTGGGGTCAGTCATGCCGACTGCATAAGCTATCCATCAGGGAGATGTTCACTAGGAAGGAGTTGTACACGGTGAATATCTGGGTCAACCATATTGAAGAACTAGGGTGAGGAATAGAGCTGAACACTGGTGTCAAGTATGACTAAGCCCTGCTTCTGGTATCAGAAGGCCCAAATGATATTCAAAGTAAATGTTGAGACAACATAAAATTATAAGGATTGCAAACACTGATTAGATGGCAGCTAAGGCTGATGCTATTATCTTTTTGTTCTTAGAAATGAGAAAAAAGGTCTCTTTTCTCTCGTAATAGTCAAAAGATGCATTTCCCAGGGGATAGCAGTCTTCTGGGACACTGGAATTGGCTGATGTTTTTACCCTAACGTGATATGGTAATTTAATGAATGGAAATGAGGTCATTGGGGGAGAGTGACATTTGCTTCACCCTATAACCCACTTACTGTTTCCCTTTGGGGAGAGTCCCTGGTGTTCTCAAATACGTTTTCCTGGGAGATGATAAGAGGTGAGACTAAGGATGAAATCTTCCATCTTTGGCCAGAACACAGGCTTAAGGAGCAATGAGACCTGGAGATGGGTATCTCTTAGGCCCCCCCCAGGGGTCAGAGCAAGAAGCACATGGTGGAGAATCTACTCCTGGGTGTAGATGAGAGCTGCCAAGTTGAGGTGATTTATAGGATATGTTTGGCTAAATTTTGTTTGTTTGTTTGTTTGTTTAAGACAGTCCTGCTGTATAGCCTAGGCTAGCTGGGAACTCACTATGTAACCTAGGCTGGCCTCAAACTCACAATCTTCCTGCCTCAGACTCCTGAGTACTGGGATTACAGGCATGTGCCACCATGCCCAGCTTATGTTTGACTAAATTTCTATGTATGCTACTGGAATATCCTGTCTTCCTTTCTACTTTAATCATTATAAAGAATATCAATAATGTAGGTAGGGGAGGAATTATACAGGGAAAACTCTGGAATGATGTAAATCAAAATATAAACTCTCTCAGGGTGGCAGCTTATTTTGATATTTCAGCATACATCTCATTTTCTAAGAATAAAAAATAATATATGCTGTGTTAGTTAGCTTTCTGATGTTGTGAAAAAATATCTGAGAATAATTGACTTAAAGAAGTAAAGGTTTATTTTGGCTCATGGTTTCAGAAGTTTCAGTGCATGGTCAGCTAGCTCTGCTGCTTTTGGACCTGTGGGGAAGCAGAATCTTGGCAGGGAGTGCATAATATAGCAAAGGTGTTTACTTCATGAAGGTCAGAAAGCAAAAAGAAAGAGAGGAAGGAACAAAGGTTCTAATATTTCCTTCAAGGGCCTGTCCCAAATGACATAACTTCCTCCAACTTGGACCCACCTCCTAAAGGTTCTACCCCCTCCCAATAGCACCAAAGGCTTGGGACCAACCTTTTAACACATAGGCCTTTGTGGGACATTTTGGATCTAAACTCTAGCATGTGGTTATTGTCAGACTAAGATCAGAAAACATTAAAGCGTTAAATTTATATCAAGAAAGAGCAGAGCATTACCCCTAAGTACAGTACAATAGGTATTTGTCAGAAGGCATTCCAATTCTGGTTAGCTTGTGTGTTCAAATATGCACATTTTTATTTGTGACTTGGGAAGAGGAACACATTTATTATTCATCTTCTCTCTCCTCCTTCCAGATCCTGTCTGCATTTCACATGCAGATGAATATGAATCTTTGCCTAATGCCTGCAGTTTTATGGCTTCTGTCAAATAGGAGCTTGGTCAGCTCTCAACCATTTTATGATGGCTTCGATTTACTAACCACAGATCCTGAATATTTTGGGAAGTAAAAGAAATGGTGGAGAAAGGCTGTAGAGGTGGGAAAGAGTATCAAAAGCTTTTCACTTGGGCTAGGGGTGTAGTTCAGTGGTGGACCAATGTTCTAGGCTCTGGGTTCAATCTCCACTATGGGGTGTGTGATGTGTCTCTGAAATACTCAATGAAAGTACTTATTAACACATATAATGTGCTTAGGTCAGTTCTTTTCAGTCTGGTTGGTGAAAAAAAGATGGTACTCACAAAATAATTTCAATTATAAAAACCATCCAGAACTATTCAGACCTAAATAACTTATCAAATGGCTGTGATTACTATTGGGCTTCCTAGACCACTTTTTCTAATCTCAAGAGTCAGTTCCAGCCAGTAACCTGCCAAGTGTCCAATTGAGAGAACCATTTAGGCAATTAATGGTTGAGTGCTTTCTCACCTCTTTCTCTGAGAGGACTAATTTGTCCCCAGCTCTCTTCTACCTTCAGCAGGGGGAATTAAAACCATTATATCATTTGCATACTTATGCAGTCACTTTTGAATGATCTTTAGCAAAATTTTACTTGCATGTGATATTAATGATATCATTCAATAATTTCCACATTCAATTGGATCCCCTTTCTTGGGAATAGGCACAAATATGGATCTCTTCCAGGCAGTTATCCAGGTAGCTGTTTCCCAAACTTCTTGGCATACATAAGTGAGCACCTCTAGTGCTGCATGTTTGTTGAAAGATCTCAATGGATATTCCATCAATTCCTGGAGTCTTGTGTTTCACAGTGCCTTCAAGGTGGCTTCTACTTCTTCCTTTAGTACCATTGGTTCCTGATCCTATGAAATCTCTTCAGATGGTTTATCATCTACCAACCCCTTTTGGTATAGTGATTATGTGTATTCCTTTCATCTTCTTTTGATGTTACCTGTGTCATTTAACATTCTCCCTGGAGAATATTTCACTAGTCCCACTCGAGGCTTGAGTTTTTACTTCAATTCTTTAAGCTTGAGAAAAACAGAGTGTGTTCTTCTTTGCTTTTGGTTTTCTATCTCCAGCTCTTTGCACATATTCCTGTAATATTTGATTTTGTCTTCTTGAGCTGCCTAAAGGTCATTCAAAAGCGACTGTAGCAGTATATTGATAAGGAAATCCTGGAAAATCAAGCCCGATTTAGGAGTGGGCATGGAACTGGGGACATCATTGCTGATATCAGATGGATTTTGGCCCAATGCAGAGAATACCAGAATGATGTCTATGTTTTATTGAATATGAAAAGGCATTTGACTGTGTGGATCATAACAAGTTATGGAAAACACTGTGAAGAATGGGCATACCAGAGCATTTAATTGTACTCATGAGGAATCTGTACATGGACCAGGAGGCAGTCATTCCAACAGAACAAGGAAACACTGCTTGGTTTAAAGTTAGGAAAGGTATGCATCAGGGCTGTATTCTTTCACCACACATTTTCAATTGCTATGCTGAGCAAATAATCTGGAAAGTTGAGCTTTATGAAGAAGAGCATGACATAAAGGATAGGAGGAAGACTAATTAACAACTTATGATATATAGATGATACAACTTTACTTGCTAAAAGTGAAGTGGATTTGAAGCACTTAAATGATGAAGATCAAAGAACACAGCCTTCAGTATGGATTGTGCCTCAACATCAAGGAAACAAAACTCCTTGCAACTGAGTTGGTAAGCAATTTCATGATAAATGGAGAAAAAAACTGAGGCTGTCTGAGATTTTGTCTTACTTGGTTCAACAGTCAACATCCATGGAAGTAGCAGTCAAGAAATAAAAACACACATTGCACTGGGAAAAGCTATTGCAAAAGATCTCCTTAAGGTGTTGAAAAGTAAAGATGTCACATTGAAGATGAAGGTGCACCGGATTCATACAATGCTGTTATCAGTCACATTATATGCTTATGAAAGCTAGACAGTGAATAAGGGAGACAGGAGAAGAATTGGATATTTTTGAATTATGATGCTGGAGACAAATATTGAATATACCATGGACTGCAAAAATAATCAACAGATCTGTCCTAGAAGAATTGCAACCAGAATGTTCCTTGAAAGCAAAGATGGCTAGACTGTATCTTATGTGTTTTGGTCATGTTGTTAGGAGGGACCAATCCCTGGAGGAGGACATGTTTGGGAGAGTGGAGGGTTGGTGAGAAAAAGGAAAACCTTTTACTAGATGAATTGACACAGTGACTGCAACAGTGGGCTTAAGCATAAAAAAAGATCATGTGCATGGCATGACTTCTGGTAATGTTTGATTCTGTAACAACAATCATTTGCATATAAAACCCACACTCTTTCTTGTGTATGATAGATGAATGAAAATGACTATTTTTCTCAGTGGCTCTGGATGGAAATAGCTTGCTAAATAAATTTTGACTCTATTGTGGTTACTGTCATACTTGGAAAAAGTAATTGTGAGGAAAATATTTGTTATATCATTGCTAAAAATATCATATTCTAGAATATTTTTACAAACTATACCATGTCAGCTTACCAGGATACGCAAGTAACCTTGTCTATCATCATAATATTCTATCTGTCCAAATGGGAAAAGCTAAACCACAGACACTTTTCCTGAAAATCTTGTATCTTTAGGAATTAAACATATGAGTACACAGAGAATATAAATCATCAAATTTCAAAATTAAATGAAAGTTTGTGACAAATTTAGAGAATTGTTCCTTTCAAAGAGTGTATGAACAAAATAAGAATCGAATTCTATAAGACACTGATTGCTTCAAGGAGTGCTCAAGCTAATTGAGTGATTTTCATTCCAGTGCTTGTTGAAATAATTTAGAGTCATTAAAAAGCAAAGTGTTCTGGTATTGAGGTTTATGATGCCTGGCCTCTTTTCTTTTCCATAAAGCCAGTAATTGCATTTTAGCTATTCTGTCGTGGTGTGACATCATCTATCTTAGTCTTTGCCTGCTGCTGCCACACAGATGCAGGTTTCCAGGGCCACATTTAGAAAATTACACAATCAATTCTGGGTTATGAATTTTGTCTAATTACTCCTCCTATAATTTGGCCTTATTGCTCCAGACAACACTTACATTTTAGGAATTGTGAACACATTTCCCATTGGATGGAAATTAATTTATTACAACTTAATGGAGAGTACAATCAGCTTAATGGCTCATTAGCTTCCATCCTTGAATTTGCAGATCAGGAGGGAGCAGTGGCTTCCTGTTTTTGATTACTCCTGCACCTCCCTCAGCCTACTTTCTTGGGCTCAATGGCAGGTACACCCACTTGTCTTTGGGGATGTTTTCTACCAGTTTTTTGTTTATGCAGTTTTATTTTTGCCCTTACAATTCACTGGTTTATATGGAGAGTATCTTTCCATGTGGAGCAGTTATTGTATTGTGTTGTCATTTAGCCACCCAGCCATTGTTCAAACTGGAAATAGGCTGATAGGTCCTGGACCAATGGCTTTGAATAACCAGAAATGCTTCTTTCTGTTGGAATGATTGGCTTTTTCTTCATAAAGGGAGATAGAATAAATTTCTGTTTCAATAAGAGTGGTTTATTCTTTCTCCTTGTATTAAATTTCTCCTGACTAAGGCAATAAAGTATGACAAACTTGGTGGCTAAAACCAGGAGAAGTTGGTTCTCTCATAGTTCTACAGGCCAGAGTCTATACTGCATTTCACTAGACCTAAGTCATGATGTCTACAGGGACATGTACCCTCCAAAGGCTCTGGGGGAAATTCCTTCCTTGGCTCTTCCATCGTCCTGTGGCTGTAATCATTCCTTGGCATGTGGCTACATCACTCTAAACTTTGCCTCCACAGTCTACTTCCTCATCTGCCTGGGTTAGTCTCCCTTGCCTCCCTGTTGTAAGGATGCATATGACTGCAGTTAGGGCCCATCTTGATAATCCAGGTGGATCTTTCTATCCCATTAATTTAATCTTACCTGCAAAGTCTTTGCCATGTAAGGGAACATTCACAAGTTTCAGAGATTAGGACCTGACATCTTTAGGAAGTATTTTAGTCTACTACACTCATATATGGGCTGGGATTTAGCTCAGTTGGTAGAGCGCTGCGCTATAGTCTCTGAGGTCCCGAGTTTGATTCTCAGAACCACAAAAATGGGAGAAGGACTTGGCAATCCACTCCCAAGGCAATCCCGAAACAGTCAGCCTTTGAAAACCCTATGAGGGTCGCTATGAGTTGGACAGGACTCGACGGCACCTAACAACAACAACAACACTCATATATAACAAAAACAAGATGCCTCACACTCCCTTCTACTCTTTCCTAATTACAACCTTTTATGTGACCTCATCTGGTAGTTTTATTAAAGTTCTGCAAACTTATAATGGCATAGTCTTCTTATACTTGCAGCCATAGGCCCCTGACATCTGATCTTATCAGGTCTTAGAAGCTAGGCAGGGTCGGGCCTGGTTAGTACTTGTATGGGAGACTGCCTAGGAATACTGAGTGCTATGGGCTTGGGAGAAGGACCTGGAAGCCCACTCCCAATAAACAATCATCCGTTGAAAACCCTATGAATGACAGAGAAGCATTGACAATAGTGCTGGGCATGGTACAATATCAGGCAGTGTTTCATCTGTTGTACATAGGGTTGCTATGAGATGGACTCAATTCAATGGCACCTGACAACAACAATAATCTTCTTATAATCTATATAAATATGGATTTGAATCTCTCTGCCAGGTAGGGTAGTAGATATATTGGTGCATTCATTAAAATAATTTTTGTTTTAGCATGTTTCTGCAGAGACTGACCTAGTCATAGAGGGGCATAAGCCTCAACTAGTGAATAATTATTTGGACTAGGTATTCAGTTGTCCATTTCTGGCTTGCTGTTGTTGTTAGGTGCTGTTGAGTCGTGTCCAACTCATGTGATCCCCATAGGGTTTTCAATGGTTGATTGTTTCAGGATTGCCTCAGGAGTGGATTGTCATGTCCTTCTCCCATTTTTGTGGTGCTAGGAATCAAACTGGGGACCTCAGAGACTGTGGAGTGCTCTACCAACTGAGCTAAATCCCAGCCCCCATTTCTGGCTAGTGATTTCCAATACCACCATTTCAGAATTTGGGTTTCCTGAAATGCCTCTTCTACCCATTCTCATGAAAGGGAAACACCCCTGGGAGCCTCACATTATTTAACCTGATACCTGGACACGCTAAGCTAGGTACCCTATTCTGCCTTAGACTTCTGATGTCATCTGTGGAAACTTGATTGCTCTGTGCCCAACTGTACCCTACAATCATGATGGTGCCAGTCTTGATGGAAAGGAGAAAGGGCTCACAAAGAAAAGTCATCCTCTGAGCTCATCCTTTAGCACCACAGGGTCCTGGTGTCTTCAGAGTGTTAAGCTTTTAGATTTTGGTTAATCCTCATGGAACCTTGGCTTTCTGTTTTATCCCTTCCCCCAGATAGAGATGTTTCTGTCAATTCTCTTTCCTCTGTTCCTGGGTACCTATTTGTCCTGTCTAGAGACTTAGACCTTGGGCAAAGCCATTGTTTTATGGAGAACCAAGTGAGTAGATTCTCTTATCTCATTCTTGCCATCTACTTTCCCTAGCTGACCCTGAGATAATTTAGTTTTTCTTCTCCAATGGGAATTTCAAAGCTGTGTTTGAATTCTAAACCCACTGTGGGGAAGGAACAAGATAAAGACTCATGCTCTGGTGTTTATAACCTGATCATAGGGAGCTGTACTTTGGAAGACTTTAGAAGGAAGGTATTCTCCTGAGTGTTCTAGCCCTGCCTTTTGGCCAAGTTGGACCATTCTATTTTCATTACCCTCAGTCCTGTACACATGTACTTTTGTGGACTTATTGAATGTCCTTAGAAAAAAGAAAAATCATCAGATTTCATGCAATGGTTAGCTCTGCCAAGATGGTATATCCAAGTTCCTGCTTCATCCCTGGGTTCATCCAAGTGACCTGCAGCTCTCTGGCTCCATGTTTAAAAAGCTTAGCCTTTTGCAAATAAGAGCAGCCCCCAGGAAAAGCTCCTTTTCCTTTGATCTCACTCTCTTTCCCCCAGTGTCTTATGAGTCTCTCCCTGATCAAAAATGGCACTAGTGTAGAAGAATTGGAATATTGCCTTTAAAAAAAGTTTCCATTTGTAATGATTACAGTCTGTAGAATGAGATGTTTCTTTGAGTCATTGCAAATCTGCATAAGCTCCGGCCAATACTGACTGTCCTGGCCAGGCCAGACCACAAAGTGGCAGTCCTCTGCGCTAGTTGTACTTGCCAACTGACTTTCACCGTTACATGGCTCCTTGCAGGTGCACAGCATTTCTTGTTAATTTTTTAGTTGTGTAGAATTTCACTGAGTTTCTCACACTGTGGTTGTAGCTCTTAGAAAGTGGGAAAAGTATGAACTCTGGAGTCACACAGGACTAAGTTAAAAACTAGACCTTCCCATTCTTTACAGTTTTTGAGCCTTGTTTATTTCTAGGCTATTAAATGGGCACAAAAGATCCCTTCAAACAAAATGAAATAAAATGAATTATATAAAATGCCTTGTGGATTGCTTGCAATTTGTATTTAGGGGTCTAATATATGGTATTTTCCATGTGTTTTTGTTAAATACATGTGTAAGAAATGTATTAGATTGCCTTATTTCTACTGCTTCCTGATTACATATGTATATGTATATATATGTATACACATATATATACACACATATATATTATCAAGTATATATATGTATATATACACATATACATATACATATATATACTTGATTATTAATTTTGTAAAACACTTTTATTAAAGTAGTTCATTTGTTCATTAAACAAATGTTTATTGAAATGCCTAGTATAGAAGTGGATAAATGTTTACTTTCCAAGAAACTAGAAGATTCCAAAAGTTGTGCCAAAATTCTAGCCTACAAATTCCTTCATTTTATGAGAAAATGTTTACTTTATTGGGCATGTTTTAGGACTTTCTGATTGCTTAATATTTTCATGTCATGAGTCACTATAAAAATGAGTACAGCCTTCCATCTTAACCAGAATCTCTTAATGTCCCAGTAAGGAGTTGGTTAGTAAGGACTTAGATGTTCTCTTGAAAGACAGAAATGCTCAGGGCCAGCCTTTTGAATATTGGCATGTAATATACCGATCAAGTGAAATGCATATCTATAAGGGAGATAGTGTTCTATATTTTAAGGTACAGATAGAAGCTTGGAGAGATTAACTGACTTGCACAAAGACCACAGAGCTGAAAATTAGTAGCATTTATATTTGAACTTAGGTCTTATCAATCCAAGGTTCAAAATCTATCATACGCTTTTGCTTCCATTTTCATGTTAGCAGGTGTTCTTTTCTTCCTTGGATGAAGAGCACTAATTCAGGCAATTGGAACCAAAGAAACACCAGTACAGTGTGATAGGAAAAAGATCACTCATCTATAAGCCTGGAGATCTGGCTTCTGTTCTCAGCTCTGCTACCAACTAGCTCTGTGATAGGGCAGAGGTCCCCAAATTCCCAACATTTCTAAGCTGTTT
Source organism: Pedetes capensis (assembly GCA_007922755.1). Lineage (NCBI taxonomy): Eukaryota > Metazoa > Chordata > Mammalia > Rodentia > Pedetidae > Pedetes > Pedetes capensis. The sequence goes on from VMDO01003075.1 coordinate 72,311, forward strand.
GACAGCCTGTCAGCTATAAACTATAATCCATCACAGAAAATTCAGTGAGGCCCCTAACCTTCTGAGAACCAAATCTCTGTCTTGAGCACCTAATGAATGTTCTTTGTGGTTCTTAATTAAGGAAATTAAGGATATGAGATATAGAAATTTAGATCTCAGAGATCTGAGGGATATTATAATATTGTCTCTTCAAAGAAAAGCATTACTCTGAGAAGTTTTAAGATTTAGAAACATATATCCACCCATTTGTGTGTCATAGCACTACAGCTTTGTTAAAATCCCAGAGAAATGGACCACTTTGGGGACAGTGGGTAGGGGGAGTTGGGAGGTTGGGGACAGACCAATGTGTGAAGATAGTTCTTTATTTCAGAGTGCCCAAGATATTTGTGGGTTGGTTTCTCTCCATCATTCTGCATATACTGAGTCAGTAGACAAAAGGGAGTATTGGTCCCTTCCATTTTTTTAATAGTTTATTTTTTTCTTGTACTAGGAGGTTGAGCCCAGGGTTTTGTGTATGCTAGGCAAGTGCTCTACCACTGAGCAGCACCCCCAACCCCCTTTTTAATTTTTTATCTTGAGAAAAGATCTCTCTAAGTCATACAGGCTGCCTTGTCCTCCTGAGTTGCTGGACTTAAGGTGTACAACACAGCTCCCAGCCTATTGGTTCCTTCTTAAAGCTGATGTAGTAAAACACTATGTTGTTGTTGTTGTTAGGTGCTGTCAAGTCATGTCTGACTCATAGCAACCTTCATAGAGTTTTCAATGGCTGATTGTTTTGGGATTGCCTTGGAAGTGGATTGTCAAGTCCTTCTCCCATTTTTGCAGGTGCTGGAAATCAAACCCAGGACCTCAGAGACTGCAGAGCGGCACTCTACCAACTGAGCTAACTCCCTGCCCTTAAAATACCATAGGAATTACTTTTTAATTTTTTAATTTTGTATTTTGAAATAATTTATAGAACAATGGTAAAAAATACAGAGAATCCTCACATACTATTCCTTCCCCCAAATGTTAGCATTTTAACCACATTAACATTCTTTCCATACATGTGCACATACATACATAATTCTGAAATTTTGAGAGCCAGTTGCTGACACACTCCTTTACCTCTAAATATCTCAGTATATAATTGCTAAAATCAAGGCCATTCTCTTATATAACCACAGTATAATTTTCAAAGTCGTGAAATTAACATTGCTATAATATTATTGTATAATTTATAGATCTTATTCAAATATTCTAAGTTCTTGTAAGTGTCCTTGATAGCAAAAGAGAAAATACCCACAGCATAAAACATAGCATTTGGTTGTCAAGTGTCTTTAGTCTCTTTTAGTCTGGAACCATTCCAAAGTTATGTCACCTTTTATTACTTTGCCTGTCTCTCTCCCTTTCTTTCTTTCTGTCTTTCTTTCTTTCTGTCTTTCTCTCTTTCTCTCTTTCTCTCTTTCTTTCTTTCTTTCTTTCTTCCTTTCTTCCTTTCTTCCTAAAAGCCAATTCACTGTAGAATTTCCCTCAGTTTGATCCCAGCTGATACTTCTATTTTCTGATGTTTCCTCACGATCACATTCAGGTTGTGCATTCTGGGAAGGGACTCAGGCTGTGCATTCTGGGCAAGGACTCAGACTGTGCATTCTGGGCGGGGGCTCAAACTGTGCATTCTGGGTGGGAATGCCATGGAAGCTTCTTGGTTTTCCTCAGAGTTTCCTGTTAGCTGGCTCTGATGCTCACTTTGTCCTGGTACTGAGGACATTTGCACTCATCAATCATCACATGGTGGGGTGCTACCTTTTAGATTTCTCCACCCAGAAGGTACTGGTCTCCCCTTGATAAACACCAACTGTCTTGTGAGGAGATACTCTCTAAGCATTTAAATATTCTGTTTCTCATCACACTTTAGCTCACTAGTGTTAGCAACCATTTTAGGATTGTTGCCTGAAGTGTTATGGCTATAATAGTTGCCAAATGGTGGTTTTCCTTGTTTTGTTTTTCTGGATGCATTTATTAGGTGAAATTGTACACCACTGGTTTTCTAATGACATTCCAGAAAGTCTCTTTCTTTCTTTCTTTCTTTTTTTTGGTACTGGGGTTGAACCCAGGGCCTTGTGCTTGCATGCTTTGCAAGTGCTGGACCACTGAGCTGCACCGCCAGCCCATTTTTTGACTTTTTGAGACAGGGTCTCGCTAAGTTACGCAGACTGCCACTGGTCTCGAACTTGCGATCCTCCCGCCTCCGCCTCCCAAGCCGCTGGGATTACAGGCGTGTGCCACGGCGCCTGGCTGAAAGTCTCTTTCTTTAAAAGAGAAAATATCTGGAAATAAAAACCTTTCTTTCCCCTCTCCTTAATCCCAGAGCCCAGGTATTCAGCTAAATGGTTTATCCATCTATATTTAACATAGTGGAAATATACAGGACTATTGAAAGTTGTTCCTAAGGCCATTTTCTGTTTGAGGTGATGAAATTCATAACCTTCTTTGAGATTCTTATCTCCTCAGATTTATTCCACACTTCTCATGAAATCCCTGTCTGAATCTCCCTTTCTAAGCCCTCTCCCAATACACACACACATAAGCATCTGTGTATGTACACACACACACACACACACACACACACACACACGCACACACACCTCTTAGAACCTGACTCTTAAAGTTGGTGAAGCTAAATCTGTATTCTAAACATTGAAGACTATCCATCTGCAAACCTTTCATGGGGCATGACTGGCAAGTTGGTGTCCATGGGCACTCTTATTCCCTTTTCCTTTTAACTCAGCACTTTCAGTAACCTTCTTTCTAGTCTTAAGATCTAGATATTCAAGATATGTCTAATTTAATTCTCTCTTCCACTCTCCAGTGTAAAATAAGTCAATTGGTTACACATACTTAATCTCATTCTTGAAATGCCTTTTCAGAAACAGAATCTATAGGAGACCTGTTTTCCACCAGGCTCCTGAAGTATAAACTAACATTTAGGATTCTTCTCTAGTTCCTTTCCTTGGAACATTTCTCACCCTCATCTCAACTGTCCCCACCTATGAGCACTGTCCCTTTCTTGGGGCAATCACACTCCCTACAGTAGACATAGGAAGAGCCTTAGCTTATTCCAGTAAAGTCTTATGTATTTCTTAGGGAAGATAATTTTTACTTGTATCAAACAACCAATGCACAAGAGTGACCAGCTTCCAAGAAAAACCTTTCTTCTTGGTTAGTAGGCTATATAACTTTTAATATTAAGAAACCAGATTTATTTTGCTTTATAATATTATGCCTCTTAAGCAGAATAGAAACCTGTTAAGAACCATCTTCTGGTCCAAAAGACCTGGCAACAGTCCCCTGTTTCTGGGAGGAGGAACACATTTATTACTAATATTTTGTCATAAATCTGAAGTTGGTAATAGAAATAGTATGACTCCTAAGTAAGACAAAATTATTTTCCAGGAACTGTTAAGGAATAGAATTTCTATTTAGTACCAGAAATTTCTGTCTTTGGAGAAGATAATCCAATTTCTAATTTCTAATCCAAATTGTATTACTTTAATCCATGCAATTGCATGAGTAATCTTGTTTCTTTCCAAGGAAATTTTGAAAGATGATATTTTCTTCTCCCCATTTGAAATCCCCAAATAGCAGCATTTTCTTGCCTCCTCTTGGAATGGTCTAAAGGAAAAAATATCCTCACCAACAGTTTTTGGACAAACTAGGACAGGGATCTTACTTTCCGTAGAAACTCACTACATGAAAAGGCTTTCTAGAACCTTGGTTCTCCATGCATCCACTGAACCCACATTGAGTCAGAGCAATACATGTCCAGAGACCCTAACTTCTGTTCAGTACTGGTAATACAGTGTTTCCAAAAATTAATTGGGCACAGTAGAATCAACAGCTCTGCAAATGATATAATTTATTCTAGGCACTTTTGAGCTGGGCACTAGAATATGTGGACAAAACCCATGTGAGTTCAGAGCTCACTTGGATAATGGCTGGCAGGTGAGAGAAGATGTGAGGAATTAAGGGTTGAATCTTTTCTCTTGTAATCACCCTTTTTGTGGTACATTTCTACACTTTCAGTCACTGTTTGAGGAAGGAACACCCACATGGAATCTGGACAACAAAACACTGGGTGGAATCCATCCCATTAGTTGAGTTAGAAACAACAGGTACTAAAGAATTGATTAAATCTTGAAAGAATACATTAAGCAAGAAGGGGCAATGTGAACACCGATGAGAAAAATAGTTGCAATGGCATAAAATACATCATACATTAAAATCCTTAAGTTTGCAATGATTCCAGAACAAATTTTTAAAAAAACCAGTCCAATGATCATGTTAGGAGGTTGGAGCCAGGGAACTAACTCATTATTCTAAAAATTGGTACACAAAGGGGAAAAATAAAGCATTTCTCTTATCATTCTTGTTTGTCTTTATAACCGGCTGCAGCTGTTGTGGCTTTATAACCGGCATGTCCATTGTGGCATCCAATCCTGTCAGATCTCAGAAGCAAAGCTGGGTCAGGTCTGGTTAGTACATGGATAGAAGACTGCCTGGGAATACTGGGTGCTATAGGTTTAGCAGCCCACTCCCAATAAAACAATCAGGAATTTAAAACCTTATGAGTAGCAGAGGAGTGCTGACATAGTGCTGGGCATGGCACAGTGTCAGGTAGTATTTCATCTGCTACACATAGACTTGATGGCACCTAACAACAACAACAACTTTATAACTAAGCAAAAGTTTTTCACAGAGGACTGCCAGATAATAAATGAAGAAGGAACGAAAAAGAGTATTAGTGTTTTGCACTGTAACAATAATGGCAATGGTGTCAATGACTGTTAAACTATTAGGTGAAGGATTGATGGGGAACTTTAAAATGGGTAAATCAACCTGCCAATACTTTTTAAACTATCAATCTTAACATATCCAAAAGGGAGACAACCAAATATAATTGTGTTTTGCAATTAAGTGCCAAAGGAAATAATACAGATTATAAAATATCCATATCCCAAAATTGAACCTGACTGGTATTTAAGCTTCTAGATTTAATTCAAGTAAATAGAAAATATAGAGGAGAGAGGAATATGCTAAATAACATCACAGAGATGCAGCCAGCAAAACCTGGAATGTAGGAAACTCTGGAAGATAAACCGGTTTCTTCAACAAATAAAGTATAAAAAAAAGTTAAAGAAAGGACCCCATAGATGAAAAGACACCTCTAAGAAGTACTAAATGTAATGTATGGATTTCTGAGGATCTTGACTTAAAGCAACAGTGTTATAAAAAAATGTACTTGAGCATCAGAGAAATTTAAATACTGATTGGATATTTGATAATGTTAACTAGTTATTTATAATACTTAGTTGGTATTGTGGTTACATTTTTAAGGGTCATCTTTTTATGAATATTTACCAAAGCATTTATAGATGAAGTTATATGATGTCTGATTTGATCCAAAATAATCTGTTGAGCAGAAAAATGGGTAGGTATACACATCAAACAAGACTGGTTTTAAATTGATAATTGTTAAAACCTAACAACAACAACAACAACAACAACAACAACAAATAATGCAAATACCATAGGGCATAGTCATCTCAAAACCAGCATGTTTTTCTTCCTCTGATGAATAGATTTTTTTTTTTTTTCGGTACTGGGGATTGAACCCAGGGCCTCACGCCTGCATGCTTTGTAAGTGCTGTACCACTGAGCTGCGCCTCCAGCCCATTTTTTTACTTTTTGAGACAGGATATCCCTAAATTACGCAGACTGCATCTGGTCTCAAACTTGCAATCCTCCCGCCTCCGCCTCCCAAACTGCTGGGATTACAAACGTGCGCCACCGCGCCCGGCTAATAGATTATTTTTGAAATAGAATTCCCTAGCTTTGAAAAACAAATTAACCCCATTTTTAATGTTCCTGCATTTACATGGATATGTGCAATAATTTGAGCATGAATAGAGTAAGCCCTGAAAAGGCACACATCTCCTCCAGTTAGCATATGTGTTACTCTTCGTATCATCCTGGAAGCCAGGGGCTAATTTTTCTTTCTATCTGGCCAGGTCAGTGAAGGGCGGATACTATACCAGCATGTAGATTGTGAGAACACAGGCTGGACTGTGGAAGACTTGTTCACCTTCACTGCGTCCTCGCCACGGGCAGCTCTGGGCCCTGTGGAGTTCTACATTACCATTTCATGTGAAGTTAATGAGCCCGGCCAGCAGAGCCGTCTGCTTGCAAATACACATAATGCCACCTAGATATGGTCAGTGCCTTATCTATATTAAAGTAGAATATGTAGAAATAAAGTAGAACAATGTAGAAATATGTCTTTGCCTTTTTGTCAATGCCATGATATCAATCTGACATAAAACTGATTTAGTTGTAGAAAACTGTTGTTTCTCTGCCTGCCCTCTTTTCCTAAGCCTCTTCTATTTCCTCTCATAAGCTTAACTGTTCTAGTGGGAGGAATGGCAACTTGGATTTAAAGAACTTTATTTGTATCCCTGAGTGGGACTTCATCATTCTCATACCTGAAAATTATTGATAGAAAATGAAAATTATAAATAGGACAAGATCTTGAGAGGGAAGGGGTATGGAAAACTGCACCTGTTTCCCTTGCGAGAGAAAGTCCAGTTGTAGAGAAGTTAGGAAATTAACATTTTAGAAGTGAATTTAAAGTTTTTAAAAATCCACTTGTCTGAAATATTGACTTAATTGTGTGTATATGCATGTATGTGTTTGTATTTAATTTTTTTCATGGTCCTTAGTTAGCAATGGTAATCAGGTACTTTAGTAACCAAAGTATTTAGAATAATCCACTTAGAAAACATAAAGGTAGCATTATGGCTGTCATCTGAAAGTTCTAATGACATGACCCTTTGTTCCTTATGTTTTAACAGGAGCTGCTGTCATGGAGGGACTCAAAGTTCTAATTGACCAATCTAAGTTAGATGCTTCCAACTTCTTATTTAAATTACCCAATTCTCAGAGTTCTTCCTATGAAATCTGGTACCAGGTTATATCGCTTCCTCACCATGGAATCATCATGGTTAGAGAAAGAAATATTACCAAAGGAAAACCCATTTTCTCCCAGTATATAATTAATACATTTGGAATCACATATCTCCATGATGACTCTGAATCCCTGGCCGATAATTTTACCTTTTTTGTTTGGCCAAGCAAAAAGAGCAAGTCCACCACTAAGCCAGATGCTGACTTTTTTGAAGAGATGTTTAACATGACCATCACTCCTGTGAATGACCAGGCACCAGGGTTAAAGACAAAAGGGCTTCAGTTGAAACTTCTACAGGGCAGTAGGTTGGTTGTGGGACCTGAATTCCTGAAAGTAAAAGATCTAGATAGTCCTCCAAATGAAATCAGATATATGATCATCCATAATTCCAATAACGGCTTTTTGGCAATAGCTGACCATCCAGACACACCTGGTCACCACTTTACACCAGCTGACACTGATAATTATCAGGTGTGGTTCATACAAGATGGAAGCCCTTCATCAGGTGTGTTTTACTTCAGTGTGACGGATGGCACACACCGCCCTCTCTACAAGCTCTTCCACCTGGATATCATTCCCATCTCCATCACCCTTGTGAACCTCACAGATTTACTTCTTCCCCTGGGCCAGACAACTGTCCTCATCACCATTGCTCACCTATCAGCAATAACCAATGGAAGGAGCTCCCAGATCATCTACAGGATCACATGGCCCCTCCAACACGGGCACCTGCTGATGGAAAACCAGGTGGTCACCAGCTTTGTACAGGAAAATTTGAATTCAGGAAGACTCTCTTATCACATGACAGATCTCATGGCCTCAGAGGACCAGCTAAAGTTCTCCCTGTTTACGTCAGAAAGCAACCTGGCCAAACACTGGCAATTAAAGGAAGCCCTTACTGCGAGTTATGCCCCGCATGAAAATTGCCAACAGTGTGGCTACTGAGCTTGCCAACATGACTAATAGTGATCCCACATTTGAAGTGACAGAATCCCCGGTCCATGGAAGCCTTGTATGATGAGTGGTTGGCAGCACTGTGATGGAAGATGCTACTCTGTTCACCTAGAGGGACACTGACCAAGGGCTCTTGTTGCTTGATCCATATGCTGATCTAATGGGTACTGATATGCTCAACGACTCTTTAACCTTCTTGCTCAGGGCAGACTATGTACAGCCAGTGATACGTTACCTCCTTTTCACCATAGTGCCACCTGAAGCCTTACTTTTGCAAATGTTTACACCACGTATTCCTTCATTAGTTGCTGGAGATAGGCTTGGGACCTCTGTTTTCTTTCAGAAAAAGCCCGTAGTTGCTCCAGGACTCAACACAGACAGAGACTCTGGGGAAGCTAACCCAGACCAGATGGAAGGGATCAGACCCCTGGGGATAGCACAGTGGTAAAGAGCCAAGTCTAGATGGCAAGGTCTCCCCCACCCAGGTCATTTGGTCACCAGCTGCCACCAAAGTCAGCCATGGGACACCCACTCAGCCCAGAGAGAGCAGTTACACTCTGATGGTCGTTATACACTTGGCTTCCGTGTTCTTCCTAATAATGGTGACTGCAGTAGCCTTGTGCATATGGCTGCTGGGCCAGAAGGAAGAAAAGGCAAAACCCCTTATCAAGGCTCAGACCAAACTGGAACCCACAGCCCCAAGTTGTAGACCAGAAAAGGCTGTAACTGTCCCCACTGCCACAGCAACACCTCTTATGAGAAGGTCCAGCAGCCTTCCAGCCAGTCATTTCCAGGCCCCACAATGTGAGCACATGGCCTGTACAGTGGCTATGTCCATGGAAAAGTGTGCTCCTTAGGAGACCTGGGTGAACCTGGATCCCGACATGGTCAAACTCTGTTGACAAGTCAACCCCATGCTGAAGCACAGCCAGTAGTGGGTGTAGCCAGAAGCCTCTTGTCTCTTATTGACCACCTACTGTATACAGGTACTAGGTTAGGCACTGGGATATAAGAACAAATGGATGCTGGTTGACTCAAAAGAGTCTGTCCCTGCTAGTCACATAGTGTGCAATCACAGCCCTATGTTTAGATATTGGCGAGTATTTATTGTAACTTGTATACACTCATGGGCTTTCCATCATGGGCCTTTTATGGCCTCTTCTGCACCTGACTTTCTCAACAGACATAAGTTTTTGTCAATATTTAAAGCCTTTACCAAGGCTCTGGCTCCCCGGAAAACAGGAGCATTAACTTGGGACACAGAGGGAAAAGAGGAAGGCTTTGGATATTTTTTCATTGAGGATTCACTCTGAGTGATTCAGCAGGAAGTGCAAGAACTATCTTAGCAGTAGAAGAGGTAATTTATCACATCAATGAGTTTGTTTGTGTAATGTTTTTCTGTAATGTATTTTCCTCCTTGGAGTCCCTAGTTTGGTTTCCTAAGGCAGGAAATACTTGATGATCTAGATAGAGGGACAGTCTGACCTCCTTTGAAGATACTGACTGCTTGTGTTTCATCAAAAGCCTTTGTCTATTCTGATTTGTAAAATCAAGCCTAGCTTAGTAGAAATATTATTTGAAGGCCTAAAGGACAGAAAAAGTTTGGCTTAACTTCAGAATGAATTAAAATAATGACAAATTTGTATTTGAATTATCTAATTAAGTCCACCATTGGTCAACTCAAGCATTAGTTTCTGTTAATTGTTAAAATTAAGATATTAGTACTTGTATTAGGAATGCTTTGTGCTGGAAATCACAAGACACCCACTACAAGTGACTTAAATTGGGGATGACAAACTTAAAAGAGTAACCTGGTAAAGATTTTAGGCTTTGTGGTGTGGTCCATGTATGTGGATATAGTTTCTGTCGTTTATCTTGTTTTCTTTTTAAACAACATTTTCTAAGATGTAAAAATAATTCTTATTTCTTGGATTTGGCCTCTAGACCAAATGGCCATAGACCAGATTTGCCAGTTTAGGCAATAAAAGTGTTGAATTACTTCACCTAGTGAGCATTCTGGAGGTAGATATTGCAAGACTGGTTCACCAGTTCAAAGATGTCATCAGCGACTGAAGTTCTTTTGTTCTCTCTGCTCTACCTTCCTCACACTATTAGCATTTCATTCTTGTGTTCAATTCCTTGTGATTGGAAGATGGCTGCCAAAACTACAAGGAGTACGACCACATTCAAGACAAAAATCACAGTATCATAGTGGAGGAAACAAAGATATGGCAAATGGCCTTTTCTTATAGAAATAATGATGATGATTATCGTCTTATAAAGGGAGTTCCTCCTCAAACTATTTTTTCTCTTTTATGACACATTATCTAGAACTAGGTAACATGATTCTCATCCTTCCAACAAGCAATAAGAAGGGAAATGGAATTCCCATGATAAGTAATCTCTCTTGGGACTGAGAGAAGAGTCTACCATAGCAGAGATCAATGGAACAATCCACTGTATAATCAGAAAAGAATGAAGGGATTAGCAATTAGAAAGGCAGAGAATAGGGCCTACTAAAATGTTCTTCAGATATTAAAATACTTGGGAAACAAGGACCTTGATTTTTCAAATTAGTGTCTAATCTCTTCTTTTCATGTTTTAATGATTTTCTTAAAGCCAGAGGCCAGTGTTCCAGAGGTGGAGATGGGGTGAGGTGGGCTATGGTGGAGATGAATGTGAGAGGAAATATGTCCCCCACCGAGAGGACATTTGGCAATGGCTGGAAACATTTATGGTTTCCAAAACTGCTGGGGGGAGGGTGCTTCTTGCATCTATTGTTTAGAGGTCAAAGAGGCTACCAAACATCTAACAATGCACAGGACAGCTCCTGCAACAAAGTTATCTAGTCCCAAATGTCAGTATTGTTGAGATTGAGAAACCCTGGTTTAAGCCATAATGAAGAGTTTTCTTATATGCCCAATGAAGGCTTAATAAATTCATTACTTTAATAAGTCTAGTCAAAAATTATGTTCTAAAAGCAGAATGGATAGGTGAAAATTCTGAATTTGAAACTCTGAGTAATGGTACATATAGATGTATTTAAAACCAAACATAACTTGACAATAGACTCATTACTATGTATCCTTTGTCTAAGGAAAAGATGTTGCCTATGTTAATGGAAGAATACATCAGGAGAAAAAAATGGGGCAGGTTATTTACAATGGTAAAGATGAGGTCCCCCAAACTGTGAAGCTTCTCATTTGTTTCTTATAGAAAACATTTCCCCCCTTTTCTGTTCCCTGTAAGTGGCACTTTCTTCCCAATCCAGTTTTAACTGTTCTTGGGGAAAACAAATCTCACAATCTACAGATAAATGGCAACATCGCACATTTAGGCTTACAGACATGTTAGGTCCTTGCCTGCCATCCCTCGGACAACTGATGCTGAAGAAAACATCTCCACTCTTCTTCCAAAAGTACTTCCCTCCTATGTTTCTATGTTTTTGAATTATAAATTGCTTTTTGCAGTATTTTAGAATAGTGCTCTTAGAAAAGAGGAAGAATAAGAGTCTTAACCCAAGTTTGGCTTGATCTATAGACAACTCAGAATTGTTCTTAGCCCTGTTCTAATCCAGGGATTCAGAGAATAGAATGGCAGTGTGTGCCGGGGTCTGCACACATAAGGGGAAAACTGAGGGACATCTTTGTATCCAGTAAGTGGAATTTGCTCTCCTTTGACTGGGAAATGCATATACTTTGTGGAAGAGCCAGAAATCCTTACCTCAGTGATCATGTTGGCTTCTTCCTTGCTCTTGCCACGAGGTGTCTGGAGCTAGGATTATCAGCTTAACCAAACAAAAAGGTCTGATTTCTTCTCCTCTTTTTCCTGTAAATTTTGAAACGCCAAACAAATAAAATTTGTATCCATATTGGAAAAATACACACGTAGACACTTAATAATTCACATTCTTGTTTCCAATTGTGCCTGCTACAGCAAGAACACTGTGAGATCCAGATGTCAAAACTCATTGATTAATTGAGTAATTAATACAAGTTTGGAAAGTTTTCTTCCAGAGCCTCTGAATATTCTACTGATTTGCAGATGGGTTCAATTAAAAGGAAACTATGTCCTCCATTTGGTGCTGACTCAAAGAAAGCATAAAATAAAAAGTTTTGGCAAAGTCTTGTTCAGTGTTGAAAGTTGAAATTCTAGAAATTCAAAATCAGTCTGAAATGGCTTCTGCTGCAGGTAGAGCTAAAACTGAATAGTTTCAACTCTCTGCCATAATGAAGTCAATGCTTTTTAACAAATGACTAGTAAATTAATAAATGAATACCGGAGGTTAATATCAGAAGAGTAGCTGATTGTTGTGTAAGAGACAGCATACTCTGGTGTGGGCTGGGAATGGAGAGTCTCTTATTTTTTTCCAACCTCCCACAAATACTTTTTCATTTCAGTAGGCCTTGGCAAATTTTAACCTTTAGAGGTCCCTCTTCCAACACCTGGATGCATTTCCTCATAGTCTTGCATTAATCAGGTAGGGTGGGAATGACACAGAAGAGCCCTTACTTTCTGGTCTCCAGATTTCTGGAGCTGAAGCAGACATACTTGGAGGTAATGGAAGGTGATGGTACCTGTCAGATAGTATTCGCTGAATTTGGGAACAGGACTAGGCTACTCACCATTTCTTTCAGGGCATCATAATTAAAAATAAGGTTAATCCCTGTACCAAGGTTCTGTGCCAAGAAAGATGTTGGGATAAATGTGGGCATGGGGCCACTGTTTGGCATGCTAAAGGATGAGTTCTTAGATTAGGGTGTTCTCTTGAGAGCATGGTCGACTGTTTCATAGACACGTGAGAGAGGCTACCTCATAGAGATCCATAAGTACTTCTTAGACACCTGAGGTGTGTGAGACAGTACTAGATACTCCTCCTAGGCTGAAGATGTAAAATGCTGTCCTGCAGGGAGCTTTTTAGTGCTGCATCAAGAATCACATAGGTGTGCCAAGGAAGATGAGGATACAGGAGAGAGGACAAAGAGACACAGCTTAGGAAAGGGTTTTGTGACTACACTTGAAGTGCTCAGAGGTATATGGCACCCATCCAGTGGTGCAGCAAAAATTAAGGTGCACACTGGCTTACTGTGGTGTTCCCCAACTTCCACATTTCTCCACCCAACCTTGCACCACCTTCCCTGGATGTACCCCATTCATATTCCTGCCAGTCCTAGAGATGTGACACAGTGGTTAAATATGGTAATAGCTTCTGGGGTCCTGGCTCTATACTTCCTAGCAATGTGACTTTGAGTAATTACTAAATTTCCCTGGACCTTGTTTTCTTCAGCTAAAAAAATGAGGATAAGAATATTAGCACCTACATCTCTGGGTTTCATTAGGATTTAGTGATGTAATCACCCAACTTTCATGGCACAGTGATAACTTTTGTACAGTATACTCAATGCATTAGGCACCATGTGAACTGATGCAATGCAATTTTCTTACCTAGGAGATTTTCTTTTCCTTTTTTCTTTTCTTTCCTTCTTTTATGCCTTACATTTGTGTGTTTTTTCCCTTAGTAATTATTTTAGTTAACATACAAATTAATGGGTTTTATTATGGCATTTCCATCCATGCATGCATTGTATATTGCTCACATTCACCCCCCAATACCCTCTCACTTTCCCTGTTCTCTCTCCTGATGGTCCCCTTCTTCCCCACTAACAGTCTTCCTTTTGCTTGTCTAATTCACTGTCAAAGAACTAAGACATCAAGTCACCAATTGAGCAATTGAACATAGTCTACACAAAGAGTATGCTGCTGGTGGAATTTCAAGTGGATGATTTAGGGATAGATGAGATTTTCTAAAGAAGGGAACTTCCCCATTGCCCAATCTACCTGGCATGCAGGGCCTTTTCCTTGGTTCTTAAAGGGAAACTTGATAAGAAAATGGATGGAGGGAAGAATACTCTGGGAACACTTGTAAGGGGCAGGCTCAAGCTCAGAGGGATTGATAGTTGTCTGTCTTGTGGAAGGTACTGAGCCACCAGCAAAATACCCTGCACCATTCCTTTCTTCCTGTCCAAGCAGGGATTAAGATGCACATCAATCAGGTCTCTGGACTTGGAATTCTTTCTTCCCAACCCAGTGAGTTCTCAGGCACTCATGGATTGGTCATTTTTCTATTTAATTCCAATATTGATAAAAGGCTACTGCTTTTTAAAGTGTTCTAATATTCTTAGCAAAACAAAAAGATACCGCTGACCATTACTATAATTTCATTTTTAAAGTAAAGGCAGATCTTAGAATAAGGAACTTTATGGGGGGACGGTGGAAGCCCTTAATGAAGGATTCTCTCTTTTACCCATATTTGAACTTGACCTAGGAACAATCTCAGAGCCCACTAGCTGGCTCAGGGAACCAGCTCTGGATGCCATGTTCCAGGGTGCTGTGGCCAGAGCAAGGGCAGAGGCTTGGGAGGAGGACAATTGAAGCTCCTCAATGTTGGTAGACCCTAAGAAGTTGTGGTTGAAAGTCCCTGGGATGTGTGCCTGTATGTATGCACACACGCATACCCTCCACATAGGGGACAAGTGTGGATGAGGAATAAATTTACCACTTAAGAGTCCAGCCAATGCCTTTTTCATGGCATGCCACCATGCAGGCATGGAGAGCTCATCCTCAGCAGACCCTTGGGTTTAGTTTGAGGCTCTGCCCTCACTCTCTTGAAATTAAAATAAGTTTTGAACAAGGAGCCCTACAATTTCATTTTCCACCAAGCCTCGCAAAATTTGTAGCTGGTTCTGAATTCTAATAGAATTTAATTGATAGTTGCATCAGGCACCTTTTAGGTATTGTTTCAAATTCAACTTTGCTTCTTACTGTAGCTATAGCCATGGATACCAGTTCCAACCATGTTTACAGCTGTAAATGTGTGAATAGTGTCTTGCACCTCCTATCCTGGGACTCCTCCATCTCCACAGTGCGCCTGCTGGAACTTGCATTTGCACAGCCCATGAGCAGGGAGAGTGAAGTCCCCGTGGACCAGCTCTAGCCCAGTGTAAAAGTCAAGCCTATGACTAAATGCTTCCTCTTTTCCTTCCTGCTGTGAACAGTTCTAAAGTGTATTCTATGAGGGCACTCAGAACATTCTGAAGATAGAACACGGTATGTCAGTGTATGAACTCTCTTCCTTGTGTATTATCCTTGCCCTTTATTCCTGCTTCCACTCATAGATGAGTCTTTGCTTTTGAAGACACACAGGCTAAGGAATTCCCCCTGTGTCATGCAGCTAGGACTACGGACCCTGTGGCTAGCAGTCCATTACCTCCAGGTAATGGATCACTTGCCTCCAGGGTGCCCACCCTGAAGGACCTTTTACCTGATGCAGCTCCAGTCTGTTGACGCACTGCTGTCTGCCTGAAGTTGGGAGCCAGGACACCTTGTGCTGGTGGGAGATCCTGGTCCAACGTTGTCTTTTAGAATCACACTGAGAAGCCAGGCTTTTACTGAACCAGCTTGCAGTTGAACATCTCTTTACTCTTCATTGAAGTTTCTTTGCTGGTCATGTCAGTTCTCAGAAACAATAACCCTTTGCCACAACTTTTAGTGATACCAAGATTTGCTGCATTTTGTCATACTCTGTGAAGGGTGCTCTGCATTTTATTTTAGTCTGGCTCATATCTCCACAAAGCAAAGACAGCATCAGCACTCATTTTCTAAGTAACAGCTTTATTGCAATATTTACTTTCCATAAAGTTTGTCCAGTTAAAATATACAATGCAATTCATAGAACTGTGCAGCCATCACCAGAGTGAGCTTTAGTTGCTTTCTGTCACGTCCCAAAGCAACCTGTTCTTCTTAGCAGTTATTTTCCATTTATCCTCAAGACTCTAATCTTAAGCAACTACTAATCTACTTTGTGTCTTCATGGATTTGCCTATTCCGGATATTTCATATGCATAGAACCATATAATCTTTACAAGTGATTTCTTTTGCTTACATAATATTTGTAAGGTTCATCCATGTTGTAGCATGCCTTTTTATGGCCAAATAGTTGTTTTTGTTTTTATTTTTATTTTTGTTGTTGTACTGGTGATTGAACCCAGGGCCTCACACATGCTGGACAAGTGCTCTTCTACTGAGCTGCACTCCCAGCCTCTTTTTTTTAATTTTTTATTTGGACAATTTCTTGCTAAATTGCACAGACTTCTGGCCTCAAACTCAAGATTCTCCAGCCTCAGCCTCCCAAGTTGCTGGGATTACTTGTGTGCACCATGGCAAGCAGCCCAATAGTATTTTATCATATAGATATACCTTATTTACTTATCTATTCATCAGCTGATGGAAATTTGGAAATTAGGGTCCAAGTGAGGGTGAGGAGTGAATTTACTACTTAAAAGTCTAGACAATGCCTCTTTCATGGGCACACTACCAGTGCAGCCATGCAAAGCCCATTCTCAGAAGGTCCTTGGGCTTTTTTGGATATTGTGAATAAAGCTTCTGTGAACATTCAGGTACATGTTCGTTTCTCTTGGATATATGCCTAGGAATGGAATTGCTGATTCGTATAGTATTTCTGTGTTTAACCATCCAAGCAACTGCCAGACTGTTTTCCAAAGTAGTTGCCACATTTTACACACCCACCAGCACTTTGAGGGCCTCAATTTTTTACATCCTCATCAATACTTGCTATTGCTTGCCTTTTTTAATTTTAGCCATCATAGTATGTATGAAGTGGTATCTCATCTGATGGCTTATGATGGCTAGCATCTTCTTGTGTACTTACTGGCTATTTGTATATCTTTTTTGAGAACTTTCTATTTCAGACTTTCTATTTCAAACAATCCTTTGTTTTAAAAAATTGGATTTTCTTTTATTTTTGAATTGTAGGAATTATCTATGTATTCTGGATACTAAGCATTATTAGACATAAAGTATACAAAAGGTTTCTCCCATTCTGTGTGCTGTCTATTCACTTTCTTCATGGTATCCTTTGAAGCACAGAAGTTTCAAATTTTGGTAATGTCCAATTTATCTACTATTTTCTTTTGTTACTTATACTTTGGGGTTGTATCTGAGAAACCATTTCCTAGTCTAAAGTCATGAATATTTATGTCCATGCTTTATTTTAAAAGTTTTCTGATTGCTCTTTCAATCACTCGTTTGACTACTTTGAGTTAATTTTTGTATATGGTGTGAGGTAGAGATACAGCTTCACTGTATTACTCATACATATCTAGTTGTCTCAGAACCATTTGTTGAGGAAACTATTTTTTCCCACATTTGTTTTTATAACCTTGTTTTAAATGAATTGGTCATAAATGTGAAGCATGATTTCTGTACTCTCAATTCTACTGCATTGACTTTACATCTCTGTTTGTGCCAGTCCCATCCTGTTTTGATTACTGTAATTTTTGAAATCAGGAATTATGAACTCTCCAGCTTTGTTCTTTGCAAGATTATTTTGGTTATTCTCAGTTTCTTTAATTTCCATATTATGTTAGAAATCAATTTGTCAGTTTCTTTAAAGAAGGTAGCTGAGACTTTAATAGGGATTGCATTGGATCTGTAGATAAATTTGGTATTATTACATTTTGACAATATTAAGTCTTTTGATCTATGAACATAGAATGTCTTTCCATTTACTTAGATCTTTCATTTCTCTCAACGTTTTGTCATTTTCAGTGTTACAAGTCTTAAACTTTGTTGCTTAAATCTACTCCTATTTTATTCTTTTTGATGTTATTATAAATGGAATTGTTTTAGGTTGATTTTTGCTCAATTTATTTCTCCTGTAGGGAACAACTGATTTTTGTATATTGATCTTGTAACCTGCAATTTTGTTGAAATCCTTTGTTAGTTTAAGTTGTTTCTGAGTGGATTCCTTTGGATTTTTTTATATATGAGATTATGTCTTCTGCAAATAAAGATATTTTTACATCTGGGTGCCTTTATTTCATCTTATTACCCAATTACCTTTGCTATAACCTCTAGTTCAATGTTGAATACAAAGTGGTGAGATTGAGCCTCTTTATCTTCTTCTTCATCTTAGGGAGAAGGTTCACATTCTCTCTCCATTAAATATATTACTAGATGTAAGTTTTTCATAATGTCCTTTATCAGGTTGAGGACATCCCCTTCCATTCCTAGTTTGTTAAGTATTTTTAATATGAACCTGTTGGTATGGTATGTTACACTAATTGTTATTGTTGTTGTTAGGTGCCGTCAAGTCCGACTCATAGCAACCCTATGTACAGCAGATCGAAACACTTTCTGATTCTGTGCCAGGCAGACAATCTTATTTTTGTTTAAGCCCATTGTTGCAGACACTGTGTCAGTCCATCTGGTGGAGGGTTTTCCTTTTTTTTGTTGACCTGTCACTTTCCCAAACATGATGTCTTTTTCCAGGGATTGATATCTCCTGACTGCATGTCTAAAATATGTAAGATGCAGTCTTGCCATTCTTGCTTCTAAGGAGCACTCTGGTTGCACTTCTTCTAGGGTAGATGTATTGGTTCTTTTTGGCAGTCCATGGTATATTCAATAGACATCTCCAGCACCATAATTCAAAAACATCAATTCTTTTCCTGTCTCCCTTGTTCAAGCTGGACATGTTACATTAATCAGGTTTTAGATATTATACCAACCAATCCATCTTGGTCACAGTGTAGAGCTGTGTTAGCTTCCCATGACTGTGACAAAATATCTGAGAAAATCAACACAAAGTAGGAAAGATTTATTTTGTCTTATGATTTCAGAGGTTTCAGTTCATGATTGTTTGGCTCCCTTGCTTTGGGCCTGTGGCAGCACAGTAGTACATTATGGGGAAGTGCATGGCAGAGGAGACAGCCCACTTCAGGACAGTTGGGAAGCAAAGAAAGTAAAGGGCAGGGGCCAGAGTCCAACATCCTATTCAAGGGCATGCCCTCAATGATCTAATTTCCTTCCACTAGGCCCCATCTCCTAAAGAGTCCACCACCTCCCAAAAGTGCCTCAGACTGGGAACCAAGCTTTTAACACAAGAGACTTTGGGGGACATTTCAGATGTAAGCTATAGCAATAATCCTTTTTATGTATTGCTGTATTTGGTGTGCTAGTATTTTTTAGGATTTTTTTCACTTCATTAGCACTCTTGATATACACCTCAAATTTCAGAGGCATGAACTCAGGAAAAAGAATGTGTATTTACATCTGTGTACTGAATGGATATGAAAGACTTGATCTAGGAAGATTGATTTTAAATATTGTGGCACAGAAATAGAAGATATTTGGGCTTAAAAGCATTTGAGTTTATGAAGAGAAAGCTGAGACATTTTGTCTTGATTTAGTGTCAAAGTCACATTTGGCATTCAAGTAAGTCCTCTGAAGCAGGAGTGTCTAACAGGACTGTGCTGAAGGAGTGGACCGCACACTGTTCTACATCAGGTGGTTGTGTCTTCTGCTGCCCCTGTGCCATCCCACTCTACATAAGAGTTGAAGTTTAGGTTGCTCTAGTAAGTTGGAAGAGCCATAAGGGATCGCATAAGCTTTGTTTTCATTGAAAATTGAATATCCAAGAACCACAGGATGTTAAAGTGTAAGATTCCACTGAAACACCAAAGTGATTGGTGGTTCAAAGTCAAGGGCTTCAACATGATGCAATATTTTCAAAGGAAGTGATAGAATACTGACTAGATGATACTTAAGCCCCTCATCCACATTTTGAGTAGAAAAGAGTTGTTGTTAGATGCTATCAAGTCAGTGTCTGACTCATAGCAACCCAACGTACATCAGGTGAAACACTATTGTTAATGCTTCTCTGGCTATTCATAGGGTTTTTAATGGCTGATTGTGTTTTGGGAGTGCGTTTCTTGGTCCTTCTGCCAACCCTACAGCACCTGGTATTCCTAGGCAGTCTCCCATCCAAATACTAACCAGGCCTGACCCAGCTTAGCTTCTGAGATCTGACTGGATAGGATGCCACAGCGACATGGCTTCAGGCAGAAAAAAGTTAGGAATTAGAAATTGGTGCAGAAGAATTTTAGAGTTTATCTTTTGCCATTAGTGCTATCCTGCCTCTACTCTCAAGGGAAGGGTTGGGAATGTGGGAACTTCAACTTCATGACAGGAGCTTCAAGAGGCTTTTTCAGAGAACTTAATATGCATCTACCACTTCTGAGGAGCCCAGAATCATCTAAATCAGGAGTTCCCAACCACCGGGCCATGGACTGGTACTGTCTGTATTTACAGCCACTCTCATCACTGACATTACAGCCTGAGCCTCACCTCCTGCCACATCATCATACCCCCTATGCTGGTATGTGGGAAAATAGTCTTCCACAAACCCTGTCCCTGGTGCCAGAAAGGCTGGGGACCATTGATCTAAAGGGTGAGACTTGGACTAAATGTTTACTTTGGTGATGGTACAGTGACAGATGGGAGCCCAGCTCCTCCAGAATCTGTCAGGCCACTGAGTGAATACATGAGTGTCCTGTGGAACAGATGTGGATCCAGAAGACAAGCTGGCATGAGGTCATTTTAGGTCCTGTCTAAATGGGTGGTCTACAGCAGCATAGAGACCTGAGACCTAAGCAGAGAGAAGCTAGGAGACTGCTGGATTCCTGGGGGATGAAAGCAAAGAAAATGACCAACCAGAAGAGTTGCATTTTCCCTGCCAAGAGAATTTTGGATGACAGATGTCCAAAATCTCTGAAAACCCATCTTTGAATTCATAATAATATCAGCCTTAGTCTGGGTGTGGTGGCATATGCCTGTAATCCCAGTGATTGGGAGGCGGAGGCAGGAGGATAACAAGTTCGAGACCAGAGGCAGTCTGTGTAAGTTAGCGAGACCCTGTCTCAAAAAGTAAAAAACCAGGTTGAGGGTGCAGCTTAGTGGTCCAGCACTTGCAGAGCATGCAAGTGCAAGGCCCTGGGTTCAACCCCCAGTACCGAAAATAAATAAATAATAATAACAATAACAACAACAACAATAATAATAATATCAGCCTTAAATATCCTCAAAAACAGAGATTGAAAATTCTAAATCTTACAGTCAAGAAGAAACTTTTCTGCTCCCCAAACTACTCACACTGTCCATCAGCTCTGGAAGAGCTGAAGTCATGATCAGCTAGAGGAGGAAGGACAAGTGTGAAGGAAGGAATATCTTTTCTTTCCTTGACTTTGGGCTTAAGTGATGTGAGTGGGAGATGCCTCAACTTAAAAGAAAATTTGAAATTCTAACTATTTCATATGACTGGGCATTTTAAGGCTAATCCTGAATTGTTATTTATTACTTGAAGGGAACCTAAAACTGTATTACCCACAAGTGACCAGAACATTTATAAATCCTTTCCCTGACTGGAAACAGTAAACATGGCCCTGCAGAACTGACCCAAGAACAGCAGGAGATAAAAAGTTGTTTTCTATTTACATTCTATGTCCTACTTGTTCAAAACAATTATTACACGAGAATGATGTATTTCTCTTGATCAGAATCTCATGATTTCTACAGGGCTAAGCACCAGATGCTGCTGTGGTTTTTTAATTCAAACTTATTTCACAAAATGAATCCACTTACATCTGACCACTCCAGTTAGGTGTGGCCTCATTCACCAAAATGGACATTTGTCCTTATTTTTGGACACTTAACATCAGAAACACCTTCCATTTTCTGAGAAATCTTCTTTATGAGGCAGGGCACACATCTAGGGATAGAGGCGAATGCCAGGTACTCGGGTTCCAGCCTCTCTGCAGCTAATGTCCAAATATATTGCCTAAATCTGAGGCCTACAATGGGGAGAATCAAGGGCTGTCCATAATCTATTTTGGTGACAAGTGGCAGTATCAGAAGCTGCATCCAGTGGTGAGGGGGAAGTCTGAAATGTCTGTGTCCAGTGGTAGCCATGGCATCTTTGTTGGACCAGTTCTTCATTGTGAATTTAGCAATAGTTCCTGGCTCTATAACCATCAAGACTTGTTCTCTAGTACTTCTGGGGATTCAGTGAGCTCCTTGTTG
This sequence comes from Pedetes capensis, assembly GCA_007922755.1. Classification (NCBI taxonomy): domain Eukaryota; kingdom Metazoa; phylum Chordata; class Mammalia; order Rodentia; family Pedetidae; genus Pedetes; species Pedetes capensis. The sequence goes on from VMDO01003075.1 coordinate 94,206, forward strand.
TTGTTGTTAGGTTGTTGTGCTAGGTGTTATTGTTAGGTGTTGTTAGGTGTTAGGTGTCAAGTCATGTCCAACTCATAGTGACCCTTGTAGGATTTTCAATGGCTAATTTTTTCAGGATTGCCCTAGGAGTGGATTGCCAAGTCCTTCTCCCATAATGAGCTCCTTGTTGTTGTTGTTGTTAGGTGCCGTCAAGTCGGTATCTGACTCATAGCGACCCTCATAGGTTTTCAATGGCTATTTCGGGATTGCCTTGGAAGTGGATTGCCAGGTCCTTCTCCCATTTTTGCAGTGCTGGGAATTGAACTCGGGACTCCAGAGACTGTAGCGCAGCGCTCTACCAACTGAGCTAAATCCCAGCCCAATGAGCTCCTTAGGAGTCTTTAAAAAAAAAAGCCTAAATTTACAAAATAGTTGCAAAGATACTTCAGGATCCCCATGTACCCTTGTTGTTGTTGTTAGGTGCTGTCAAGTCAGTATCCGACTCATAGCAACCCTCATAGGGTTTTCAATGGCTGACCATTTCGGGATTGCCTTGGGAGTGGATTGCCAGGTCCTTCTACCATTTTTGCAGTGCTGGGAATTGAACTCGGGACCTCAGAGACTGCAGCGTAGTGCTCTACCAACTGAGCTAAATCCCAGCCCATGTACCCTTACTTAGCTTTTTTTTAAAGTTTATATCTTATATAAGTATGTTATAGTTATCAAAACTTTAAAAAGTGCTATTGGTATTACATGTTTATCTAAACTGCACACTCTATTTGGATTTCATCAACCTTTTCACAAATACCCTTCTTTTGTTCCAGAATCTAATTCAAGATACTATCTTGCTTTTGGTTGCCATTTCTCTTTAGTCTCCTCTAATCTATGATGATATTTTTACAGACTTTGTTTTAAATAGAACTGGTTGGTTATTTTTGTTGAATGTCTTTTGATTTGGACTTCTCTCATGTTTTCTCATTATTAGACCAGAGTATGGATTTGAGGAGAAAATACCACAGCACATTATATCAGTGGTAAATGATATGTATGTGACTTTAGTGTTACCAAAAGAACCAACAGATCTGTTCTAGTGAAAGTATGACCAGAGTTCTCCTTGGAAGCAAGGATGGCTAGACTGCATCTTAACGTATTTTGGACATGCTGTCAGGAGAGACCAATCCCTGAAGAAGGACATCATGTTTAGAAGAGTGGCAGATCAATGAAAAAAAGGAAGACCCTTAACTAGATGAATTGACACAGTGGCTACAATAATAGGCTTAAACATAAAAAAGATCATGTGCCTGGCACAGTGTCATGTAGTGTTTCATTCTGCTATACATAGGGTCACTACAAGTCAGACCTGACTTGAAGGCACCTAACAACAAAATTTGGCTCAAGCAGCATTTGCCAGGTTTACCCACTATCAAGTTACTATCTCTCTCTTTCTTTCTTTCTTTCTTTTTTTTTTTTTTTTTTTTTTGCCTATTAGAAGCAACTCATTAAGTCCAACCACATTTAAAGAAAGGGGGACATATATTGTTTGAGAATTCTCCTGAAAAGAATTACTCTTACTCCTCAGTTATTATTCAGTTCATAGTCTAGCATGAGAAAAGGGCATTTGTTGATAAAAAAGAAAAAAAAATAGGGGAACAGCTTCTAACGCAATGGCAGATTCTAAAACCAGCATGACAGGGCCTGAAGAGACATTAGAAGCTGAGATGAAAGACCACGTGATGGGAACACAAAAGACTCTCTCTGGGATGGGCTCTGCTCTGTAGCAGTGCACTGAGACCCATTCAGTAACAAACTCGAGTGAGATGTGAGCAGAGTTGAGGAACAATAAGTGAAGCACACTGCCTCCTTGGATAGGAAGAACAGGGAGCCATGCTACCCCTGTCAGAAAGAACAAAGGGAAAGGTGGGTTCCTGGAACTTGCAGAGGGTGGCTGGATGGCTGGGGTCCCCCACGAGAGCTGTAGCCTTCAGTAGAAAGGCAGCCAACCTTACAGAGCAGGAGGCCTGAGGTTGGAGAACTAATACTTTCATCTTGCCCTTCCTTCCTCTGATCTGCCAGTGGCTTCCTTTGATGGGCTGCAACCAGAGGCCAGAGAATCACTTGCTCTTGATTCAGGCTGTGGAAAGTGGCTCCCAAGGGTGGAGGGTGGAGGGGTGCAGGGGGGTGTCTGGAGGTACACATAGCCTGTGTCTAGCACTAGATAGACCACTGGTTTCTGGCTGAGGCAGCCTCAAAGACCACCTTCTTGACTTGAATCCCCGTGCCTTTCTACCTCCTCATCCTGCCACGTTCTCACTCCCTCCCGCTCCAGGCTGCCCCAGGGGCCTCCTCATGTCCCAGTCCAAAGAGCGGCTCACAGTTTTGCAGACTGCGAGGGGCCCATTCTGGCCTGCATTTCACACACTCTACAGCAGAGAAAGACCTGGACCTTTTCCCCTGCTTTTCTTGGGTTTCCTCCCAGCACTAGAAGCCTGAAGTCTGTCTTGCAGTCCCTCTGTCCTGAGCCCTGGTGGCCCTGCTTCTGGACAGAGGGCATTGCTGAGCAGTTCCTCCTCATGAGTGCAGAAAGGGCCCCGTAATTTGTGTGTGTGTGTGCAATGGAAAAACAAGCCTCAGATTGCTTTCGGAGTGAGGTTTGCATACTTCCTGAAAAGAGTTTTCTTCTCTGAGGCTGCTATTGCCACGGTCAGTTGAAAACTAGGAAGCTGCTTTTAGAAATTCTCTCCTATGCTTTGGAATGTAATTGAAAACAACTGTTCTGTTTCTACAGCGGTAGAACCGTCATTGGCAACTAATCCAGGAGGCATTTGGGAGAGGAATGGTTTCAGCAAGGGGAAGGGAAGGTAGGAGCTGGACTGGAGCAGGAGAAAAACAAGGTTTATAAGGTTAAAAGAAAGGAAAATAATTTGAGGTTTCAGTGTAAAATAAATTTCCATCTGACCTGCCTTGATGGCAAAATAAGTTGTGGACTAAAAACCTGGCTGACTTTTTAGAGTGACAACATAGTTTGAGGCCTAGGCAGTCATAAGGGTAATCCAGATTAGGACTGCACTCCAGGAGCAAGGCAGTCAGAGTCAGGTACTGTCATTCCTGTTGAAAAGAGGCGTTAAGGGAGAGGATTTCTGAGAGCAACAAGGAGAACACAGGAGACATGTTCTGAGCTTTTGGAAGGAATGCTCACATCGACTGTCTAGGCACTGGCCTCATTTCACTAAGAAAATTAGAATTTTCATCTCAGCATACATTTTGCCAGTCAGACCTATGCCTTTAATCCCCGTGACTTGGGAGGCTGATGCAGGAAGATCTCTGCGGCCAGAGGCTGCCTGCATTACTTAGCATGACTTTGACTCAAAATAAAAGGTAAAAAATGGGTTGGGGTGCAGCCCAGTGGTGGCACACTTGCAAATATGTGCAAGGCCCTGGGTTCAATCCCTGTGTGTACAGAAAGAAAAAAAAAAGCACACAGAAAAACCCCATAACCTTTGCCTTGTTTCCTGGGAGCCTCATATTTCTACCTTAGACTTTCTTCATGTATCATAATTTTGTTTCTAGGCAAACAGCCCATACCAAATGCATGTGCAGGCTGTTTCTGCCAGTGAGGCCAGCTCTTGCACTATGTCCCTCCCTGAGCAATGCACCCCCCAGGCCTGCAGGTTGAGGGGCTGAGGAGTCTTCTAGGAGATCCTACATTTTCCAGCACCTTGAATAATGTGGAGAATTTAAAGGCTAATTTCAGAAGACAGAGTTCTTAGGGACCTTCCTTTATATGAAATAGAATATTTTCTTTCATGATTGTGGTATGATGTTAATGTTAATCACTTTCAGAAACATTAAAAATGACATTTTTAGGTAAAATGCAACAGCTTCTTCCAGAGCTTTTCTGATTGTGACATTAGGAATAAATGTAAGCTAAGGTAAACCCTGCAGACGAGGTGTTTTGACTGAGAATCTGGGTCTCTGGGGAACCAAAAAGAGGGTGGGCCATCTGAGGAGCATCTCCCAATTTTTTGGTCTTTATAAGGCTCCATAGTCCTAATTAATTTCCAAATGGAAGCATTCCTATCATCATGGAACTTGTTGTTTGTTGTTAGGTGTTGAGTCCTGTTGAACTCATAGTGACCCTCATAGGGTTTTCAATGGCTGATTGTTTTGGGATTGCCTCAGGAGTGGATTGCCACGTCCTTCTCCCATTTTTGCAGTGCTGGGAATCAAATCCAGGACCTCAGAGACTGCAGAGCAGTGCTCTACCAACTGAGCTAAATCCCAGGCCTTCTTGGAACTTAGAGATGCATAACTAACATTTAAAACAGTGCCAGGCATTTAGTAAGCACTCAGTAAATGTGTTATAGTTGTTTATTCACTTAATGATCACAGACACTCTGTGATGTATATATTGCTATATAGTACCTCAGGTTCTTATTTGTAAAATTAAGGCAAAGAGGTTAAGTAACTTATTCAAGGTCATATAAATAGTAAGCTTATAGGGATGATGTGATGAGCTGCTCAGATCCCCTTTCTTGAAGGAAGATCTTATGACTCCAGCTGCTGGGAATGTGGCTAGCAGACAGACTACAGCTGTCAGCCATCTTTAAAAATGGCCTTGGTGAAATTTTGCAACTCACTAAGTTATGCAGGATGCCTCTGGCCTCAAATTTGTGATCCTCTTTCCTCGGCCTCCCCAGTCACTGGCATTATGAGCAGGTGTCCCAGCCATTGGCTCAGGCCAGATTTTTAACCAATGCATTCTGCTGACTCTCAAGAGAGGTGTAGTTGTTCATGTTGGAAGGTACTCAGGTAGTAGAACCCCATGTTAATGCCTAAAAAAATCACAATACTATTTAAAAAGACAGTGCTTACCCAAAGCAGGTAGTCAGTTTGTTAATTGAGAGGGGATATATAAACATGTGCAAAGGGAAATTAGGAGGATCCCTCTGTACCCACATCTGTCTTCATAATTTGAGGAGAGATCGGTTGCTGCTCTGAGAAACAGAATGGAGGCCCTCTATAGTTTTCCAGAGTTTCTCGGTGAAAGTCAGCTTCCTGAGAATTGAGAGCCTCTTGAGTGACTCCACAAGAGATAGACTCTAGAAGGACAGAAGCCACAATTTGCTTGTCCATGATGGCCTCTTAGATGTGGAATGCTTGGGGGAAATGCTGAAAGATCATCTGTGCTGCCTTCCCAAACCACAAACTCATAGAAACATGTCTTTTTGTCCTAGAAAGAACATGTGGGTCATGCAACCCCACTTTGTCTTCTCCAGACCAGGTTACTGGAGCAAGGAAGAGTGACAACTTCCCTATCTAATCAGTGACAGAAGTGCCTCTGGAGCCCCATGTCTAGACAACCACGCAAAGGCTCTGCTGTCCTGTTTTAAAATTTTATGAAACATTTCCAATATCATTAAGTGCCTTCCATGTGTTCCTCTGACACTTCCCAGCTTCCTTTGCATGTAGGTTGGAATTGTGTCACCGTCCTCTACTAGGCTGTGAGAAGTGGGGTATGTGCGTCTTTCAGGGGAGTGAGTTCAGACTTGTGTTGCTCCTCCCTCCCTCATGTGCCCTGTGGTGGAGTCCTTGGACCAGGTGGAGCATAAGGCAAAGCTACAATGTGACGAAGGACTGCCACCCTACGGGAGACTTGATCTGAGCAGGAAATAAGCTATCGCTCTATTAGGCCACAGAGATTTCAGCAATTTGACCTTTGAAGTAAATTCTATTCATGAGCCCAGGTCAGTGGGCTTCTCCTTCTGTTCCAGCTTGCCTACATAATGAGCAAGGTTTGAAAATGGCAGCCCACCATTTCGAAGGAGTCAACAGGAACGTGGCACTCATCTGTTAAACACCTGTTGCTCAACTCAGAGATAGAAGAGCTGAGAAAAGGCAGGCATTCCAAGGCTGGGACAGGAATGGGGATTGCTGGTTGAGCATACCTTCTCACTCTTCTTCAGCAAGTCAGGTCCACACAGATAAAGAGGAGCCTGGAGCAGGCAGGCAGCACCCAGGTGCTCTATCACACTTCCCTTTCTGCAACCACAGGGTGGGTTCTGGTTGCGTGGTCCTTTAGTTTGACCTCAGCTGTATCCCCTCTTGCAAGTGCACCAAAAACTGATAAAAGGAACTGCCCAATGATACTTCGCTATGAATCTGGGCTCCAGACCCCACTTTGCATCCTCATCTACAGAGTACCTGCCAAGACCTGGTTCTGAACTGAGAACTCACACCACTTTCTCCTGTTGTCCACAGCTGTGGCTCTGCACAGGATCCTGAAATAAGGCAGAGGAAAGGTGGTTGTTGTTAGGTGCTGTCGAGTTGTGTCTGACTCATAGCAACCCTTATAGGGTTTCCAATGGCAGACTGTTTTGGGATTGCCTAGGGAGTGGATTCCCATGTCCTCCTCCTTTTTTTTTTTTTTTTCCCAGTGCTGGGAAATGAACTCCGAACCTCAGAGACTACGGAGTGCTGCTCTACCAACTGAGCTAAACCCCAGCCCAGAGGAAATGTAGGACATCTTTTCTTCTGGGCTATTAGTTTTGTGGCTGTCACTGGGTGACTTTTGGCTTTGGATCCCCAAATTAATATGTGGATTACAGGCCCCAGCGTTGAATTCTGGCCAGCTGGCCTTAATGTTGTTGCATTTCCTGGCACTAAGCCTGGCATACCCATGGCAGTGTGGTCTATTGCTGGAGACTGGTAGCTGTGCCTTTCTCCTGCTGCTGTTGGTGTCTGATTTCACAGAGACTCCCCAGTGGACAGTCATTAACACACATCCCTGCTGTCATACCCACACCTTGCGTCCTTTAAATAAGGCCGGCTGTTTCAGGTTATCGTCAGTGGTTTCATTGCATGCAGATGCTTTGGAAGACAGGATGCAAGACAGTTGGAGGGTGGCTTTGTGGTTGATGATATAAATAACATGAGAATTCCGATAATGGGACTGACCTCTTCCATTTTCACAAGTAACAACAACAGTCTCCACTGGGCTCTTAAAGATATCATAATGCATGATGAGATTAGAAAACCTAGGAAAGGTCCAAACTGTTATATGTAAAACAGGCGATATTGTGGCAAATACTTAATTTTCTCGACATTTCTCTTTTAAGAAAATGTAATATAGCCAGGTGCGGTGGCACACACCTATAATCCCAGCGGCTCAGGAGGGGAGGTAGGAGGATCGCAATTTCGACACCAGAGGCAGTCTGCGTAACTTAGCGAGACCCTGTCTCAAAAACTAAAAAAATGGGCTGAGGGTGAAGCTCAGTGGTCCAGCACTTGCAGAGCATGCAAGTGCGTGGCCCTGGGTTCAACCCCAGTACCAGGGGGAAAAAAAAGTAATATATTTAATTATAAAAAAAGCAGTTGAATAGAAAGAGTGCATCAATTTTTAATCCCAAATCTTTCTAACAGCTAAATTTACAGTTTGACAAATATCCTACCATATTTTTATTTCATTTTAAGGTATTAGGACATTTTCTATACTGACAGAATCTTCCTCAGCTTTTAAAGCGTCTATATAGTGTTCAACTTTGAAGATATCCTGTGACTTATGTTTTGCTTCTTCATTGATAGATATTAGGTTATTTCCACTTACTTTTTATGATCAGTACTACAATGAATACCTTTAAGGAGTACATTTTTGTATAATTGTGTTATAATTTATTTAGAATAAATAGAATTAGCACTATTACCTCAAAATATATGTACAGTAAAATTTCCAAACTATGAACAGATTCTCTTCAGAAATGATGCAAGAATTTTAGGCATGGAGGTACACACCTTTAATCCCAGAGACTCTGGAGGCAGAGGCAAGAGGATCCTAAGTTTGAGGCCAGAGGTAGCTTGTATAATTCAGTGAGACCTTGTCTCAAAACACAAAGTAAAAAATGGGCTGGGGGTATGGATAGTGGTTGAGTGCTTGCAAAAAGCATGTGTGAGGCCATGGGTTTAACTCCCCAGTACTTAAAAAGAGAGAGAGAGAAAGAGAGAGAGAGAGAGAATTTGTCTTCTAGCAGGGTGTGGTGGTGCATGTCTATAATCATAGCACTCCAGAGGCTAAAGCAGGAGGATTGTGAGTTTAAGGTCACTCTGAGCTACATAGTGAGTTCCAGGCCAGCCTGGGCAACATACTGAGACCCTATCCCAAGGAAAAAAAAAAAAAAAAAAAAAAAATATATATATATATATATATATATATATATATATATATATATATATATATATATATATATATATATAGAGAGAGAGAGAGAGAGAGAGAGAGAGAGAGAGATGATATATAGATAATAGATAGATAGGTATACATAAATATAGATATATTCCTAACAACTAGCATGAGTGTCTTCTCAAACCATTATCAGCACTTAGCATTGCCACTCCTAGTACTGTGATATGTTAAAATAAATCCTGCTTTCAAAAATTTACATTTCTTTGTCATTGCATTTCAACATCTTTTCGGACAGTAGTAGTCATTTGTATTTAATCTGCCAATTGATTGTTTTCCTCCATTTTTCTTTAGTTTGTGTCTCATGTATATATATATATATATATATATATTTGGGAGAAGGACCTGGCAACCCCCTCCCCAAAATCAATCTGCCATTGAAAACCCTGTGCAGACCAGAGAAGCACTGACAATAGTGTTTCCCCTGTTGTACAGAGGGTCGCTATGAGTAGGATACCGACTCGACGGCACCTAACAACAACAACTCTCTCTCTCTCTCTCTCTCTCTCTATATATATATATATATATATATATATATATATATATATATATGGCATCCATAGCCCTGTGACATCCAACCCCGTCAGATCTCAGAAGCTAAGCAGGGTCGGGCCTGTTTAGTACTTGGATGGCAGACCCCCTGGGAACACCAGGTGCTGTAGGCTTGGGAGAAGGACCCAGCAACCTACTCCCCAAACTCAATCTGCCATTGAAAACCCTATGAACAGCAGAGAAACACTGATAATAGTGTTTCCCAGGTTGTATGTAGGATCACTATGAGTAGGATACCAACTCAACGGCACCTAACAACAACATATAAATATAAATATATACATATATAAAATGCTATATATTTCAAGTATTAACCCTTTGTGAAAGTATTTCATAACACTCTTTCATTAGTTTCTTATATTAGAAGATTTGTTTTAAAGTGTTATATGCTTCTATAACAGCAAACATCACAAAATTAAAATTTTCTTAATTATTGTTTTGTAGCATGCTTGGCAAAACCTTCTGTACCTTAAGAATATAAAATTATTTCACATTTTGTTCTAATATTTTTTAAACATAAAAAGAAAATGTATATAAGAATAGTAGTCATTTCAAAGTCATTGGGAGTCAGAGTCAAAGTTCTCTCACGTGAGTCCAATCTGCATGTGATTCTAATCTGCATTTGATTTTGTAGCTCTCTGAAACTATTGAAAAAGGTGCTGATTAAAATTGAGAATTTATGGTATGTTGTTCATCCTTCACAAAACAAATTCTGCCCAAATAGATTTAATTTATTTCTTTACAATCTGAAAGCCAATTAATTATTTCAGTGCTACATATTAAAAAATGAAATGTTTCATATTGCAACATGGTGAAATATTCTAGTATTTTAAAATTTTATCTTTATATTTTTTACTAAAAACAAATTATACAGATGTGTATTTTAACTTAAGTTCTATGTTGTATTTTATGCATCTCTTTCGATACTATGTCAAATCTAAAGTGTTTTAATTGCTGTAAAGTAGGTCTGGATATCTAGAGGGCAGGTCTCCACTCACCACTAATGTCCTGCATTAATTTTCCTAAGACTTTCATGAAATAAAACTTTATTGAAAAACACAAACACAAAGGACTTAAGTAAACAGATTTATATAGTCCATGTCTATTTAGAAAGATGAAATCTTTTATAAATTCCAATTCCACCCAAATTAATGTCTTAAGTTTCACACAATTCTCATAAAAGTCCTTTAATGGTTTATTTATTTGTCAACTTGACAGGGATAAAGGATGCCCAGATAGTTGATTAAACATTATTTGTGGGTGTTATGATTTGGATATAAAGTGGCCCCAAGACTCATGCGTTAAGGGCTTGCTTTCCAGCTGATGGACCTTGGGGAAATTATTGGATCATAAGTGCTCTAACTTCAGTGGATTAATCTACTGATAAATTCATAGCTGAATGGACTACTAGGAGGTAGGACCTGCTTAGAGGAAGTAGGTAACTGGGGACATAACTTTGAAGGGTATATCTTGTCCCTGGACCCTTCCTCTCTGTCTTGCTGTTGCCTGGCCACCACAAGGTGAACAGATTTCCTCTGCATTATCCTTCCATCATGATATTCTGCCTCACCACACATAAGCTCATAAGCAATGAAGCCAAGTGACCATGGGCTGAAACTGCCAGGCCATCAGCCAACATAAGTCTTTGCTCCTCAAGTTGATTTATTCAGGTGTTTTGTCAGGGGTGATAAGTGACTAACATACTGGGTGTGTCTATGAAGATATTTCTGGAAGAGAACAGCATTTGAATCAATCAACTGAGTAAAGAAGACATCTTCCCAATGTGGGTGAACATCTTCCTATTCTTGGATAGTACTAAATAGAATAAAAAGAGAGAGGGAGAGTGAATTCACTGTTTGAATTGAGACATCCCTCTTCTCCAACCCTTGGACACTGCGTCCCCTGGTTCTCAAGCCTTTGAACATGGACTAAATTACACCACTGGCCTTCCTTGTTCTCCAGCCTGCAGATGAAGGATTATGGGACTCCTTGGTCTCTAAAATCAAATGAGCCTATTTTCATAATATCTCCTCCTCTTCCCTCTTGCTTTCTGTACCTGTGTATGTGTATCAATGGAGAATTAAGACATAAATTATGGGTCATCCTCAAAATTGAACACTTTTAACAGATGAGGCAGATCACTGGGCATGGTGATGCATGCCTATAATCCCAGCAACTGTGGAGGGGGAGGCAGGAGGATCATGAGTTTGAGACCAGAGGCAGCCTGGCTCTGGTCAGACCTAGCAAGACCCTGATTCAAAAATAAAAATAAAGGTGGGGGCAGGCTGGGGGTGCAGTTCATTAGTAGAACACTTGCAAAATATGCATGAGGCTCTAGATTCAACCCCCAATACAAAAAAAAAAAAGCCAGATATCACACACACACACACACACACACACACACACACACACACACACACACTTCCTATTGATTCTATGTCTCTGGAGAACTCTAACTAATAAGTCCTAATACTTCCTCCTTTCTCCCATTCTTCCTTCTTCCCTTTCCTCCTCTTTTTTCTTCCTTTTCCTTTTTTTCTTTTTTCTTTCTTCTTTCATGGGCATTTCTTTTTTTGTTTTGTTTTGGTAGAGGAAAACCACATTGACTCTAACTTTCCTTCAAAGTCTTAGGAAAATATAATTTAAAAATATCCTATTAACAGCAGTATAAAAGCTATTTTCAGAACTTTGTAAAAAAAACTTACAAATCTCTAAATTATTGCTAGTATGTAGGTATATATACAAATGTTTAATAATTATTTTTATATGAACATCTTCCTAAATTCTTGCTTGTTAATTCTAGTTATTTTTGTAGCATAATCATTTTACAAATAATGTCACTGGTCTCTTCCCTTGTAATATTTATATATGCCTTATAGATTTGCTAGGACCTCTAGAAAAATGTTAGAGAATATACTTATTATAATATAGTGTGTAAATAATACTTTTTCTTTTATTTTTTCACTTTTTCTCAGTATTGGGGTGGGGGTTGAACCCAGAACCACCAAACATACTAGACAAGTGCTGTGCTTCTTTCATACTTTGAGAAAAGGCCTTTCTAAATTGGTTGGTCACTGTGGCACATACCTCTAATCCCAGCAACTTGGAAGGCAGAGGCAGGAGGATCATGAGTTGGAGACCAGAGGCAATCTGTGTAACTTAGTGAGACTGTCTCAAGATAAAAAATCAAAAATGGGTTCGGGTGTATCAGAAGTCCCATACTATCACTTCTTTGTGTCTGTTGGTCACAAGACAAACTAATGCAATGTGGGGAGCAACTGCACAAGGATGTGGATACCAGGAGGGACAGGTCATTGAAGGGCCATCCTGAAGACTGACCTTTCATTCCATTTCTTTTTTCTATGTTTTGGTTCCCTTCTCTAAGACACTGCTTCTGATGCTCAGAGAAATACTATCTGTGAGGCTATACAAGCTAAAAATTTATAGGTAATATGATAATATGATTTTCAGTCTTTGTCTTAATTGTTCCCTGGGGAGGCCAAGTGTGCTGGTACATGCCTGTAATCTCAGGACTCGGGAGGTTGAGGCAGGAAGTTGAGGAGTTCCAGGCTAGCCAGAGCTGAAAAGCAAGACTCTGTCTGAAAGCAAAGAAAACAAAGAACAAAAACAACCAACCAAACAAAATACTGTCTTGGGGGCTATGTGCATAAACATACAAGTATGCAATCCCAGTTACTAGAGGTAGGTTTCTATTTGATGTGTATGAATTGCTGTTTGTGATGATTTGAGGCAAATACTTTGCAATGACCCCAACTTTTATTCAAGAATTATTTGGAAATATTGTTTGGAAAGGTTTGTACCCCAGCAGAGTGAGGATATCCTCCCAGATTCTTCTCTACCATCTTCTCTCTTTAAGGGGAATATGGAGTTAAACATCAAACTGGGAACTCCTTCAGGGATGGTATTAATTCAGGTCAGGTATGTATAATGCTGGCCTAATTTAGAAAAATTTCCCCACGGACATTCTCATTCGGAACACAGATGGCAAGAAGAAAGCATGGACTCTGGGGGAGGATGGAGGGGAAATGAAGTGTCATTTTATTTTCTTCAACTCTTTTCCACTCTCTACTGAGAATATCATAGCATAAGTTTTTAATGTGATGTTAAAAGTTGAATTAGTTCCCCTTTCTTTCCACTTCATATCTGTTTTCTTTAGATGGATTTTGCCTGAAAATAAACTCTCTAAGATAGTGCCTACATCGGTTTTTATATTAGTTTATTTACCTGAATTGACTTCAAAGAGTGTTTTTAAAATTGAGTCAACCAATTTTTATTTATTTTTAATGGTGCAGAGGAAGTTTACTTTCTTCAAATTCTTTTAGTAGACACATTTTTTATTCCTCCATCCTATCCTATTTTGATACCTTTCTGGATTTTTCCTTTTTGTCTATGTTCTGGAAGACTTCTGTGGATTATTCTTTCTATTGTGGACAGAGCCCTATGTTTCTTCTTTATCTTATCTATCTTATAGGGAGGTTTGTCCTTTTTGGTGTTTCTTTCTTTTACCATACAATCCACAATCAATTTTTTCAACTCTTTAATATTCTATCTGAGCATTCATCACAAAGAGAAGCACAGAGAAATTTGTGGAAAGGAAATTTCAAAGAAGAGTTACTACATTTTCCAATTTTAATAAAATGTCTCCAGTCACTTTCAAAGGCCTCTTCCAGCTCAGATACTTTGATTCTATTACTGGTGTTTACTAGACTTTGGCTCAAAACTATTTCTTCATATGAAATCTTATAAATGAAGCAGATTTAAGATTTAAGATTTAAGATTAAGATTTATGCAGAAATAAGTCATTTTCACTGATAACAAATACAGAGTCCTACACAATAGATCAAATGGACTTAATAGATACCTACAGAATATTTCATCCAAAAGCTACAGAATACACATTCTGCTTCGCAGTCCATGAAACTTTCTCTAAAATAGATCACATTTTAGGCCATAAATCAAGTCTTACCAAATATAGAAAAGTTGAAATAACCTTGTGTATCTTATCAGACCATAATGGAATAAAACTAGAAATAAACAGCAAGAAAAATTACAGAAACTATATAAATGCATGGAGATTGAACAATTCACTCTTAAATGATCAATGAGTCCTTGAGGAAATCAGAGAGGAAATTAAAAAATTCTTAGAAGCAAATGAAAATGAAAACATAACCTACCAGAACCTTTGGGATTCAGCAAAAGTGGTTCTAAGAGGGAAATTGATAGCTATGAGTGCCTACATTTAAAAATAAGAACAGGCTCAAACAAATAACTTAATGATGCATCCCAAGCTCTTAGAAAAACAGAGCAAACACAATTTAAAACCAGGAGACAGAAAGAAATAATAAAGATCAGAGCAGAAATTAATGAAATGGAGACAAAAAAAAAGAATCGATGAAATAAAGAGTTGGTTCTTTGAAAAGATCAATAAACCCTTAGTCAAACTACCAAAGAAAGAAAGAGAAGACTTAAATTAATATAATTAGAGCTTAACAAGGAAACAATACAACAGATACCAATGAAACCCAAAGAATCATTAGGAAATATTTTGAAAACTTATACTCCAATAAACTGGAAAACTTGGATGAGATGGATAAATTCCTACACATATGACCTACCAAAATTAAGTCAAGAGGATATAAACAACTTAAACAGACTTATAATGAGCAGCAAGATTGAAGCAGTAATAAAGAAAGCCCAGTATTAGATGGATTCACCGAGAAATTGTACAGGACATTTAAAGAAGAAATAACACCAGTGCTCCTCAAACTATTACATAAAATGCAAATGGAAGGGACACTACCAACTCTTTCTATGAATCCAGTTTTACCCTGATACCAAAACCAGATAAGGGTGCAACAAAAAGGGAAAAGTACAAATCAATTTCTCTGATGAATGTAGATACAAAAATCCTTAATAAAATATTTGCAAATTGACTTCAATAGCACATTAAAAAGATCATATACTATGATTAAGTTGATTTCATTCCAGCCTTCAAGAATGGTTTAACCTACACAAGACAAGAAATGTAACACAGCACATAGACCCAGAAACAGAAATCACATGATCATATCAATAGATTCAGTAAAGGCCTTTGACAAAGTTCAACATGCTTTCATGATGAAAGCTTTGAAGAAACTAGGGATTGAAGGAACATACTTCAATATAATAAAGGCAATATATGAGAAATCTACAGCCAACATCATACTAAATGGGGAAAAACTGAAAATATTTCCTCTAAAATGAGGAACAAGACAAGAGTGCCCAGTGTCTCCACTGCTATTCATATAGTAATTGAACCTTTAGCTACAGGAATAAGGCAAGAAAATGAAATAAAAGAGATCCAAATAGTAAAGGAAGAAGTCAAATTATACTTATGTATAGATGATATGATCCTATACTTAAAAGATCCTAAAGAACCCACCAGAAAACTCTTGGAGCTGATAAAAACTTTCAACAAAGTAGCAGGATACAAAATCAACATACAAAAATCAGTAACTTTTCTAGATACCAATAACTAGTAGGTAATGAAAGAAGTCAGGAAAAGAATCCCATTCACAATAGCTTAAAAAAATACCTTGGAATAAACATAACTGTGGAAGTGAAAGATCTTTACAATGAAAACTTTAAAATGCTGGAGAAAGAAACTGAAGAAGACATCAGAAAGTGGAAAGATCTCTCATGTTCATGGATCAGAAGAATTAATATTGTGAAAATTGCTATGTTACCAAAGGCATTCTACAGATTCACTCCAATCCCAATCAAAATCACAAAGACATTTCTTCATATAACCCCCCCAAAAAAAAAATTCCTAAAATTCATATAGGAACACAGAAGATCCCAAATTGCTAAAGCAGTTCAGAACAGAAAGAACAATGTGTAGGGCATCACAATACCTGATTTCAAATTATACTACAGAGCCATAGTAACAAAAGCTGCATGGTACTTGCATAAAAACAGTCATGTAGACTAATGGAACAGAATGGAGGATCCAGAAATAAACCCATGCAGCTGCAGCCACCTGATAGCCAAAAAAGGTGCCACAAATATAAGTTGGAGAAAAGATAGCCTCTTTCACAAAAGGACCTTAAAGAACTGGATATCCTCATGTAGAAGACTAAAATTAGATCTCTCTGTCTCTCACCTTGCACAAAAATCAGTTCAAATTGGACCAAAAACCTTAATGTAAAAACTGAAACTTTGAAACTGCTAGAGGAAAACAGAGAGGAAAACAAGGACTTTCTGATCAGGCCCCAAAAACATAGGAAATAACTGAAAGAATGGACAAATGGGGTGGCATAAAACTAAAAAACGTTTGCTCAGCAAAGGACACAATTATCAGAGTGAAGAGACAGCCTACAGAATGGGAAAAAAAATCTTTGCCAACTATATATCAGACAGAGGATTAATTTCTAGAATATATAAAGAGCTCAAAAAAAATTAAACACAATAAAGCAAAGTATTCAATTAAAAAATAGGCAAATGAACTGAACAGAAAGTTCTCAGAAGGAGATACAAATGGCTAAGATTCTTATGAAAAAATGTTCAACATCCTTATTGTTTGGTGGTGTTGAGTCGGTATCTGACTCATAGCAACCCTATGTACAAGAGGTGAAACACTATTGTCAGTGCACCTCTGTTGTTCATAGGATAGGGTTTTCAATGGTGGATTGATTTTTGGGGGTTTCCAGGTACATCTCCCATGCCTACAGCACCTGGTGTTCCCAGGTAGTCTCCTATCCATGTACTGACCAGGCCCGACCCTGAAGGGATCAGATGCCACAGGGCTATGGCTGCAGGCTCAACATCCTTGGCCATCATGGAATGCAAATCAAAACTCACCCCAGTTAGAATGGCTACCATCAACAAATCAAACAACAATAGATGCAAGGACAAAGGAGCCCTAGTACATTGCTGGTGTAAATGCAAGTGGGTGCAACCACCACAGACATTAGTTTGGAGGTTCCTCATAAAACTAAAAATAGAGGTACCTGGCTACACCTGAAGGAATGTAAATCAATATACCATAGAGATACCTGTTCATCCATTTTTATTGTAGCACTATTCACAATAGCCAAGATATGGAATCAACTTAGTTGTCCATCAACAGATGAGTAGATAAGGAAATTGTCATACTATATACACCATTGAGTTTTATTCAACAGTTGTGTTATTTTGTTATGGCAGCCTGAGAACCCAGCTCCTTCATGCCACACTACCTAACATGAATATATTTGTCCCATCCTTTTTTGTCCACTCTTGGTCCTAGAAAAGTATAGAGTTTTCAAGTAATAGGCTATATTCCAGTTGCTTGGAGCATAGGACTAGGGAGGGGAAAAGGTAAGAAAACCACACATAGATCATGAAAAGTAGTAACGAGCTGGGGTAGCTTCTGATGTCTGGCATGAGAGAATCAGCAAATGTACTCAAAAATTATCATATACTTAAAAATCAGCATAATCTATGAGATGATTTCATAGGTCCCTTCCCTTTCTGGCATTCCCGACTTCTAGAACCAGGGTTATTTCTGTTCTCAAGCAGGGAATAGAGTGAACTGAAGTGAGGGAGAACCAGAAACCAGGACAGAGTATTATATTCCTTAGTCTGTGAGCTCCATAAAGTAAAAGTCATTTAAAAAAAAAAGTGAAATCCATTCTAAAATCACCCATTTGCTGTTGTGTGGCATGTCTTCCACTTCTCCACAGGGTTGGGGAGCCTGAAATCACCTGTCCTAAGTATGCATTTGGGCCTGCAGCCATAGCCCATCCGATCCTGTCATATCTCGGAAGCAAAGCAGGGTCGGGCCTGGTTAGTACCTGGATGGGAGACCGCCTGGGAACACCAGAAGCTGTAGGCTTGGGAGAAGGACCTGGCAACCCCCTCCCAAAAATCAATCTGCCATTGAAAACCCTATAAACAGTAGAGAAGCACTGACAATAGTGTTTCCCCTGTTGGACAGAGGGTCGCTATGAGTCAGATACCTACTCGATGGCACCTAACAACAACAAGTATGCATTTAGCATATGATACTATTAAACTCTTGGCTTCTCTTAGAACTCTCCTCACAATCTCCATCTATCTATCCCTGGACATTTTAAAGCATTCTCTGACATGTTTAACTTTTTCAAAGCACTTCCACATTCACAAAATCATCTTTTTATAACAACTTGGTGATGGAACAGAAATTTTCATCTTCATTTTACAAATAAGGAAAGTCAGAGCCTACAAGGTTAAATGACTTGCTAAGATTAGGTACAGTAACTAATATGAGTAGCAGAATCATAACAGAAAAGCAGGGAAGTTGGGAGCTAAGAGACCAGGATGACAAAGGTATGTTCCTATTGCTAATAAGATTCTGTGGGAAGTCTCCTCCCTACCACTGTGGTGCTGCTGAGTTAGAGTAACATTGCCCCAGTGAACTCAACAGTTCACTTGCTGTGAAAATCTCCACCTGAAAGAACATGTTTCTGGCCTAATTATCTTTGCTTCTCAAGATGTGGTTTTTGTGGAAACTGGACATTTTGGGGTAGCCTACACAATGACACAATTAGAACAAAGTAAGTTTTCCAAGTTGGTTGGATGCAACTAAGCCAAAAGAAGCTAGTAACCAGATTTTACACATCTAAAATACATTCCTATTTTAAAAAAGGAAACTTCCTAAGTCAGCTCAGAGCAAAGACAGAAACAAAAGTCTTATGCCAAAACTCCAGCCACCACAAATCTGTTCCGATCCCTCAAAGTCAGCTCAGCCAGGTGCCTGAGTATGTCTCACCAAGTGGCTCAAATGCTGTGCTCCACCCTTCCCATGCAATGCTTTCTTTTTCACAGGCAGAATTCTGGCACCTTCCAGAGGGCTCTATGTCTGGAGCCTGGAAGTGAGAAGCCAGGATGGGGTGGGAGGGGGCTCTGTGAGTCCGGGGAGAGGGTGTGGGACCTGTCTGGATGCTCAGAGGCACCACTGACATCAGCTCTAGCCTGCTTCCTCTCAGACCCGAGCCAGCACACAGGAAACTCCCTTTTGCAGCTGTGCAAACTGTTCTTGTAGAACTGCAACCTGCCCGCTGCGCCCTACAGTTATTCTGAATCCATAGTTTCATTGGCTATATTCAGAGGGAAGTAAAAATACTGTTTATTTCCCAATTGGCTCTCTTTCAGTCCCATGAAGTTAAATAGAAGCCTTAAGTTGGAATAAAAAGCTCTTTGGGTTTATGCTCTAGAGTTTCCACGCTCCTTCCACCTCGGCCTGGGTACAGCAGACCTGGCAGCCGCGAGCGTTCCTTCCCCTCTCCGCAGGAACAGCCCTGGAAAGTTGGCTGTGGGGCTGCCTCTGCTTAATATGTATCTGCTTCCGACTTCAGCCCCGCCTCCTCACCTGCCTTAGTGGAACGTGGAACATTCCAAGTCTAGTCTAAAGTCTCACCCGGTAGAGTTAAGGGGAAAGCAGAAAAATGAATCGAATTTGTCCCAGGCCTTAGGACAGCCCCTTGTCCTCCCTGGTCAGGTAACACACAGACTTCTCAGGGCATTGTCTCTGAGGGACGCCCGCCCAGTCCCGTGGGAGAGATGCAGGCCATTTTCCTTGGTGGGAGGAGTGGTGGAACCTACACTTTTCATTGCAGGGTCAAGGGAAAGGATAAAATATCTCTTCCAAGTCCCTCTAAACTGCACTTTGAATTTGGCATCAAGAGTGGTTAGAGTTTGAGAGTAGGGAGATGGTAGAATTCATGGGTTACCTCTCATCCCAAATACCCAATAAATCTCATTGGCTCTTAGGGATGTATTGAAATAATCTATGGAAATTGGTGGAAATACAAATACCATATGTCAAACCCAAGTATTATAATTCAGTAGAAGGGGTTATAGGGCCTTCATTTTGCGTAGTTTTAATTTTTAAAGTGATTCTTATGCAAATGTTCATTTGCCAGGTTTTTTGGCTCAGATACACATCAGAACTACCCTTAAAGATAGAACTCTATAATCATGAAACAATTCTTTTACATGAAAATCTACAACACAAAAACAAAGAGATAGCCATTTAAAAAAGATAGAAGGATATAAAAATCAAGAAGAATCTCAATATAGAGGATTAAATACCTTATTCATAGAAAAATAGAATAAAGTTGTTGTTTCTAGGAAAGTTACCTTATAGTGACAACAAATAAAATTAGTTGTGTTCTAGCTATAGAGAGGACCCAAGAAGCCTAGTAGATTGGTAATATTAGATGCAAGGAGCATCTAATAGGTAGAGCACATAGGCAGACAAACAGATCATACACAAGGGAAAGAACACAGATCAATAAGTGCCATTAAATACTTTGAATTGTCACTTTAAATGGCATTATCCGTATTTGAATGTGTTTCTGTTGTGAAGACTTTCATTTCCGCATTCAGCAGGTTACTGAGCACTTACTACCTGCTAGTCACCATACCAGATGCTGGAGGGTCTTAGTTCTGCATTTAGATTCTTTGCATATGGTAAAGAAGTTGCTGTCTGCAGCCCTGGGTTTATACCTTTCAATTTAGAAACTCTTAAAAAGGGAGCTTCTTTCTTCCAGCATCTATCGATCATTCTAAGGGATCAGCTCCACTTGGGTCACATGTACAACTGTGGGATCTGCCAAAGATAGCCCATTAACATATTTATTCCATTTTATATGTCCTTTCTACAATGTGACTTGTGAGAAAAATGTCCTCTCCTCTTAAATCTGGGGCTGTGATGACCCCCTTTCCCAACAGAGTCCTGAAGAAGTGGTGATGTGTTATTTTTGAGGCCAGATCATAAAGAACAAACAGTGGCATACACTCTTTCTCTTGGGGCAGTCACCTTTAGATCTTGGTCTCTGTATTGTGAGGAAGTCCAGACTACATAGAGAGGAATGTGTGCGTGCTCAGGCCAGTAGCCAGCAGAGATAGGGGGAATGAGCCCTCACATGATGTCAGCCCCCAGCCTTCAAGGTCTCCCAGCTGGGAAGCAGCTATAGCAGAAACAAACCATCCTGCTCTTTCCTGTCTGAATTCCTGACTCACAGCTCTCATGTGTGATAATAAGTAATTTGTCTTTTAAGTCATGAAGGTTTTAATAACTTGTTATGCAGTGGTTGATAAATAATATCCTCATGGGGCGGGGGATACTGAAGAACAGCAGAGATGTGTTACTGAAGAACAGCAGAGATGTGAAAGGTTGCTAGGTAGATAAGATGAACAGACACTACAATCCATTAATTATCCGAGGATACATTTATTTCCCATAAATGTCACTAAGAGAAAATGAGAGATTCTATACAGAGGGCTCCCAAAAAACTATACACATCTTAGGATGAAAACTTTCCATTTTGCTGTTTTAAGAATGTGTCATGTGTTTGTTCTGATGTGATTATTGTTGTTAGATGCCATTGAGTCAAGTCGGACTCATAGTAACCCTATGTACTGTAGAATGAAATGCTCCCTGACATTATGCCAGCTACAAGGTCTTTTTTATGTTTAACCCCATTGTTGCAGACACTGCGTCAATCTGTCTAGTTGAGAGTCTTCCTTTTTTTTCATCAATTTACCATTCACCCAAACATGATGTACTTTTCCAGGGGTTATTCCCTCCTGACAACATGACCAAAATACATAAGAGGCAGTCCAGCCATCCTTGCTTCCAAGAAGCACTGTGGCTGCACTTCTTCTAGGACAGATGTGTTGCTTCTTTTGGCAGTCCATGGTATATTCAATATTCGTCTCCAGCACCATAATTCAAAAGCATCAGTTCTTCTCCTGTCTCCCTTATTCAATGTCTACCTTTCACAAGCATATCATGCAACTGAAAATACCGTGGCATGAGTCAGGCACACCTTCATCTTCCATGTGACATGTTTACTTTTCAACACTTTAAAGAGGTCTTTTGCATCACATTTTCCCAATGCAATGCATCTTTGATTTCTTGACTGCTGTTTCCATGGGTGTTGATTATAGAACCAAGTAAAGTAAAACCTTGGACAACCTCAGTATTTTCTCCATTTATCATGAAGTTGCATACTGACCCAGTTATAAGAATTTTTGTTTTTTTGATGTTGAGGTGCAATCCATACTAAAGGTTGTGTTCTTTGATCTTCATCAGTAAATGCTTCAAATCTTCTTCAGGTTCGGGGGACTTAGCTCAGTTGGTAGAGTGCCACTCTGCATGCATTGAAGTCCTGGGTTTGACCCCAGTACCACAAAAACAGGAGATTCTGTCAATCCACTCCCAAAAAATTCAGCCATTTAAACCCTATGAGGGTCACTATGAGTTGGACCCAACTTGATGGCACCTAACAACATCTGACGAGATGTTGTTAGGTGCCATTGAGTCAGGTCTGATTCATAGCGACCCTCACAGGATTTTCATTGGCAGATTGTTTCAGGATTGCTTCAGGAGTACATTGCCAAGTCCTCCTATTTTGGGGGTGCTAGGGAGTGAACCTGGGTCCTCAGAGAGGGCAGAGCAGCACTCTACCAATTGAGATAGACCCCAGTCCCTTCTGATGTGATAGTAGAAATATAATCCAGAATGTCATACTACACATTATTATCATAATTCAATTCATATATACATATATATACACATATATGGATACATATATGTATGCATATGTATATATATGAGATACATATTTCAACATATTTCTTCAAGTATATATACATGGGAAAAATTAAAGTCAGAATCATTGTTATCAACAGCAAATGGAAAAAGATCCTGATTTTACTATCTGGTTCCATTTTCTACATCATGAATAGTTTGTTGTTCAGGTAATATATGTTCATTTCCTCAGACTTATTGGTTAAGAATTGATTTGCAATTCAGAAAGGACTAGCAATTTTGAAGAATTACAAGGAAAGTTTGGGGCATGAGTTCAATTCCAGATACATTAACTACGTTCATATATCTGAAGAGGTTCTGTGGTGGTCTTCAAGAAAAGACCAGCCCTGGAAATGGAGTAGAACACCATTCTTAAGACTTGTCTCCTCACACAATTCTCCCCTACTTTCTCCCATTCTGAGAAAACCAAACAGTGTGTTCATTTTTCTGCTTTGGGTGATGATGAACTTGCATAACTGTAGCCTGAAGTTTGAAACTTAAGTCTTCATTATCAAAAGAAATTATTCTTTCTGGGAAACTTCTAGAGTGTTTTACTTTTTCTTTTTTTCTTTTTAAAGATAGTCAACCAAAATCTTTCTCAGAATTTATTATGTTTAAATATTTTCATAGATAATCTGATGAAAATTCCTGTATCTAAATAGACCCATATTTGAAAGATCAAAATACAAAAGGGGAAAAATGTAAATTAAGCAATATCTCACATGTGCTCTTTATCACATTAGAAAATAGTTCTCTGTAGTTAATTTAAATGACATCTACCAGAGAGTGCAGAGACTGGGTTTCACGATCAAGAGCTGAGATATGAAATAGTAATGCCACCTGCATCTGGATTCATCTCTGGAGAAGAAATTGGAAAGTAGATATTGGAACATTGTGTCTCTGAGAAAAGCAGGATTTGGGAAGAGGAAAAATGTCAAGTCTACTGACCCTCTAGCTCTCTGATTACATAGAGGTAACAGAACTGGATGCATCTTCTGCCTTTATTTCCTTTAAAGCAGACAGATTGCCAATGAAGAACACATTCAGCTCTGACCCTCCTTTAAGTTAAATTGCCCATCTAAATCCCTACAAAAGCAGTAGAGACACAACCCATTCCATAATTTAGTAGGATTGAAGCCTGCTTTTTGACCATGAGTGTTCAGTTAGGTAAATCTTAGCTAGTTTTGGGTTCATGTATGTGTTAGATTTTTAAAGTAACAAAATTTACCATTTTAACCAGTTTCAGCTATACATTTTAGTAGCATTAAGTGCATTCACATTATTGTGTAACCATCACTACAGTCCATCCCCAGGATTCTTTTCATCTTGCAACACTGAAATTCTATACCCATTAAACAATAACTTTCCCCTCCCCGCCCCCAGCCTGTAGCAACCACCATTCTACTTTCTGTTTTTATGAATTGGATTCCTCTAGGCACCACATTAGTGTAATCATTCAGTATTTTGCATTTTGTGACTGGCTTATTTCACTAAGTGGCTGGCTTAACAAACTGGAATGGGAAAGGGGACAATGTCCTTCAGGGGTGCCTGGTACCCATGTGCTCTACCCACTTCAGGAGAGAGTTACCACACAAAAGAGACTTGAAAGCGCCCCTTTCTCCTGAGGACTTATAGTATTTCACCAAATAGATCTGCTCTAGTTGGGGAAGGAGGTCTGGAGTCAGAAATATACACTCTTTACCAAGGTGTCATTTGACCATATTTTTGAGTTAACCTGCTTGCTTTTGACTGACTTTTGGGTTAATGCTCTTGACTGGAAAAGTTTCTCCTGAATTATTGGCACCAATTTCCACTTGGCTTTCCTACTGACTAATATATGAAAACAGCAAAAGATGATTACTCAAGTAATCAATCAAAACACTAAGACAAAGATCTCTCTATCTCTACCCTCTTCCTATCTAGTACTATTACTCAGTACACTTTCGCTGACTGGTAAATAAAGTATTCTATGGAAATATCCAAATTTAAGCCTTAAACTTGTCACAAGTGGAGGAAGTTGAAAAGTGAATGAAGGACAAATTTACCCTATCTGCTCTATATTTTGGATAATCTTTTAATAAAACAAATTGCTAACATTTAACTAGCATTTATTGGCTACTTACTCTGCTACAAACTGTTCTATTTATTATTATTTTATATTTTATGGTAACTGTGTGTTATCATTTTCATTAAAGCATATTAAAACATACCAAGTAATGACATGCTTATGACTGGGTTAATTATAACACAAGTGCTTTTATTTACATAGATGTCAATTTTGTATTTCAGGTTGTTGCTGCTTGAATAGAATAACATTAAATAATGAAAACAAAAACCTAGAGGCCAGATTCAGTGGTGCATACCTGTAATCCCAGCAACTCAGGAAATGAGGTGGGAGGATCACAAGTTTGAGGCCAGAGGCAACTTGTGTAACTTAGTGATATCCTGTCTCAAAACAAAAAATTTAAAAAAGGGGCTGAAATGTGGCTCAGTGGTAGAGCACTTGCCTAGATCAAGGTCCTGGGTTCAATCCCCAGCATTGAAAATAAATCTGGAAAATTTCTGTGAATTCACATGTACTTAGAAATTATGTGAATACCTACCTACAATGCCCATCCCTTAGGATTTTCTAATTCTGTTAAAGGAATGTATTGCTGCCCTACAGGTATTTGGAGCTTGGAGCTAACATTCATTTCCCAGAATGCCTAAATTATATATACAATATACTTTTGTCAAACCTGCTGTATGGGAGGGTCTAAAGGTAGATCCAAAAATCTAGGTGAGGTCATCCAAGTCCTACTGCCTACCAGCTGTGAGATTATGTCTATGTTACTTAACCTCTGAGGTCTACTTTCTTCATCTATGACATAGAATTAGAAATACCCTTCAGGGTTTTGTGGTGATTGTGTAGAAAGCCATATGTAAAGTGTGCAATAAATGGCAGGTTCCTTACTCTTACTATTTGTGATGCTCAGGAGAACTACCTGCAGGAATGAATTCTCCTCTACTAAACCAATCCTTCTCTGTGCCTTTGATTCCTTGTCCATAAATGTGAATTATAATAGCATCTACTCCATTGGCTCCAGTGAGAATTCGTACATGCAAACCCCTTAAAAGAGTGCTTGGCATCTGTTAAGCCCACTATAAAAGCTTGTGTGGATTCAACTTCAACTAAATTTCGTTGACCAAATCAGAAAGATATGAACTACTTTTTCTCCAAAGGAAAACTTGATTCAGTGACAATATTATAAAATCCTTTCCTATTCCTTAGCCACAGATTTTTCTCTTTATAAGGCATTTCCTAAAGTATGAGAAGAGACAAGCCTGGCTAATTTTGTAGAAAAAGCACCAAACATGGCTGGTAAATCGTAGAAATCTGAATCCCAGCTGGGTGAGGGCAAATCCTGCTCTGAGCTTTGGTTTTTGCATCTTGTAAATGAAAATAGTGGTTTATAGAAATTGTGGTGACTGGCTATAAGAAGACTTGTCTTCTTGTATATGGCATAATGTAGTGTTCATGACTAAGGCCTACATCATCTCAGTATACATAAGTGACCCTTAGGGCTCTTCCTGGGCTGTTGGATTGGAGGTGAATAAAGTAACTTTTCAGAGTGCCCTAGTGATCCATTGTAGGGGATAATTCCTATGGTAGTGTTCAAGCTATTTAATCTTAATGCATAAAATACTTCAGAAAATACCATTGAAGGATGATTAATCATTAAATATAGACCCAGTGGATACTAAAGCTTAATGATATAAAGAATTTCAGGTATTGTGCTTGTTATGGGCCAAATTGTTTTTGCCTCTCCTCAATTTACGTTTAAGTCCTAATTTCTAATACCTCAGAATGTGAATATATTCAGAAATAGGGCCTTTACAGAGGTAAATGAATTAAGGTGAGGTCTTTGTTGTTGTTAGGTGCTGGCGAGTTGGGTCCAACTCATAGCAACCCTATGTACACAGATTGAAGCACTCCTCAACAATGTGCTAGGCATATGATCTTTTTTTATGTTTAAGCACATGTTGCAGCCACTGTGTCAATCCATCTAGTTGGGGGTCTTCCTTTTTTTCATTGACTCACCACTGTCCCAAATATGCTGTCCTTCTCTATGGACTGGTACCTCCTGTCAACATGTCCAAAATACGTAAGATGCAGTCTAGCTGTCCTTGCTTCTGAGGGACACTCTAGTTGCACTTCTTCTAGGATGGATCTGTTGGTTCTTTTGGCAGTCCATGGTATATTCAATATTCATCTCCAGCATCATAATTCAAAAGCATCAATTCTCTTTCCCTTATCCAACTTTTACAAACATATGATGCAACTGAAATACCATGAAAATACCATGGCATGAGTCAGGTGCACCTTCGTCTTCAATCTGATGTCTCTACTTTTCAACACTTTAAAGAGGTCTTTTGCAACAGCTTTTCACAATGCAATGTGCCTTTTGACTTTTTGACTGCTGCTTCCATGGGTGTTGTTTGCAGAACCAAGTTAAGCAAAATGTTAGACAACCTCAATCTTGTCGTCTCCATTTATCATCAAGTGTGCTGACCCAGTTGTAAGGATTTTTGTTTTCTTGATGTTGAGGCACAATCCACACTGAAGGGTGTGTTATTTGATCTTCATCAGTCAATACTTGAAATCCTCTTCACTTTCAGCAAGTAGAGGTTATATCACCTGTACAATCCAGGTTGATATTGAGTCTTCCTTCAATCCCGGTGCCAAATTCTTCTTCATAAAATACACCTTCTGGGATTATTTGCTCAGCATGGAGATTGAAGAGGTATGGTGAAAAGATACAGCCTTGATGCACATCTTACCTGACTTTAAACCAAGCAGTGTTTCCTTTTTCTGTTTAAACAACTGCCTCCTGATCCATAATATAGTGTCCCCATAAATTCCTTCAAAGAAACTATAATTTTGCCAGGCACAGTGGTGCACACCTGTAATTCTAGCAATTTGGGAAGTAGAGGCAGGAGGATTGCAAGTTCAAAGCCAGAGGCAGCCTGCATAATTTAGCAAGACCTTGATTCAAAAAGTAAAAAATGGGCTGGGGGTGTAGCTCAGTGGTAGAACGCTTGCAAACATGAACACTTGCAAAACCCCAGGAGGTGGTTCAACCTCCCAGGGCAAAAAAGAAAGAAAAGAAAGAAGAAAAAGAAAGAAAGAGAGAGAGAGAAAGAGAGAGGGAAAGAGGGAGAGAGGAAAGCAGAAGGAAGAGGAGGAAGTCTTATTCTGTAAAGGAAAGTCTTTCAAGTTAGGGGAGGGATAAGCTGAGGAGGAAGGAGAGAGATCTACTGTGTTCTTTCACCAATATTACTCTGTTTTTATCAATTCTATACACTCAATTTCCAAAAAGTTTCTTATTTATTAAAGATGCTATGGTTTTAAT
Organism: Pedetes capensis; assembly: GCA_007922755.1. Lineage (NCBI taxonomy): Eukaryota > Metazoa > Chordata > Mammalia > Rodentia > Pedetidae > Pedetes > Pedetes capensis. The sequence continues at coordinate 121,981 of VMDO01003075.1, forward strand.
GTGTCCTCTGAAGTTTGAGTGTTGGAAACCTAATCCTCAAAGTCATATATTATTGGTGTTTGAGAGGGGGCCTTTGGGAGATGATAGGGTCATGAGGTCTAGACCTTCATTAGTGGAGTAATGTATTGATGAATTAATGCATTATTACATAAGTGGCTTTGTTTTAAAGAGAGCTCTCTGGTTTGGTTGTTTGGTCTCACCATGTGACACGCTGCACTATACCTCGGCAGAGTTGTCACCAGCAAGAAGGACCTCAGCAGATGTGACCCCTTAACCTTGGACCTTCCGCCCTCCAGAACTATGAGTTGGATGGAATATTATTCTTTATAAGTTGTCCAGTTGTGGTATTCAGTTATAGAGACAGAAAATAGATAAGACAGAAAATTGGTACCAGGAAGTAGGACTGTGCTATACAAATACTTGAAAATATAGAAGTAGCTTTGGAACTGGATAATGATCTGAGGCTGGCAGAATTTAGAGGACCATGCTAGAAAAAGCCCATATTGTGAGGAACAGAATGTTAAGGGCAACTCCAGGAAGAGAAGACAAGAAGACAAAGGAAAGTCTGAAGACTCTTAGCCATTTCTTAAATGGTTGTGACCAGAACACTGATGAGAAATATGGACAGTAAAGGTCATTCTGATTAGGTATGAGGCAGAAATGTGGAACAAGGTCCTGGAAACTAGAGCAACAGATCTATTATAAAGCTTAATGAACCTGGCTGCATTAGGTCCAAAACCTAGGACTTTACAGAATGCAGAACTTACATCTAGCAGAAGGAATTTGTAAGCAGCCAAGCATTCAGGCTGCTGCATGACTACTTTTGATTGCTTATAGTGAAACAAGGGAGCAAAAACATGACTTTAAAGATTGAATTCATGGTTAAAAGGGAAACAGAGTGGAAAGAATTGAAACATTCTCAGCCTGGCCATGTGGGAGAGACTGAAAGAGCATTTTCAGGAAAGGAAAGCAAGGTGTTTGCTAAGGAGGTTAGTACTAATAGAAAGGATCGTCAGGACAACAGAGACCTCAAAGGTATTGCAGAGGTCATTGAAGTTTCCACTCCCATCACAGTCCTAAAGCTCCAGAGGGCAGAATGGTTGTGAGGACAGGCCCTGGGTGCCCTCCAAGGGCTTGCTGCCAGAACCACCAAGTACTCTGCTCCCAGCATTCCTGAGCAGTGCTCCTTGGCTACTCCCCCTGTGGCTCCAGAGGCTCCAGGTGTGGCTCAACCCACCACTCTGGAGAACACAATCCCCAAACCTTGGGGATGTCCCAGTGGTGTTAATTCTGCAAGCACAGAGATGAAAGTGCCATGGAGGCATGGAGGATTCTCCCTAGAATTCCCAGGATATCTTAGGCAATTACCAGGCAGAAACTTGTCTGAGGGGCAGAGCCACTGAACAGAGTCCCCACCAGGGCAATGCCTACTAGAGCCACAAGGAAGGGGTTGCTGCCCAAATCCCAGAACCATAGAGCTCCTGTGTGCCATGCTAGCCTGGGAGAGCTGTAGACACAAGACTCTAACCTGTTAGAATTCAAGTGTCATTTCGGTCCAGGACACCCATAGGGGTGGGGCTGCCTGAGGCCTTGGGGGCCAAACCCTGTTCCAGGGCTCCCAAACTAGGAAATGGAATCAAGGAAGATTACTCTGGAGCTGTAAAATTTAGTGTGGCTTTTCCCTGTTGGGTTTTAGCCTTACCTGGGCCTCTTATTTATTTTATTGTTGTTGTGGTTGTTGTTGTTGTTGTTGTTGTCAATTTCTCCCTTCTGGAATGGGAATGCCCATGCTATGTATTTTTGAAGGAGATAACTATTTGATTTTGGAGGCAAGATTAAACTCCTGTCCTGTGTGCTTTGAGTCTCACATCTGAGTCAGGTGCATCTGCATGTTGGACTTCTGAATTGGTGTCAAAATGAGTGAAGACAGGAGCTATCGGAGTGGAATGAATGCATTTTGTGGGTGAAAGGGACATGAATTTGGGAAGGAGCGGAAACAGAATGCTATGGTTTGAATGTGTACTCTAAATTTCAGGTGTTGGAAACTTAATTCCAAAGGCCATATTTCTTTCTCAATAACCTTGTTTTATTAGCAATTTTTTAGTGTAGAACTTAATGAATCTTATTATGACATTCCCATGCAAAGACTTATGTTACAGTCCTGAAAAGTGAGACCTTTGGGAGGTGATTGGGTCATGTGGGCTGCACCTTTGTGAATGCATTAATCCATTCATGGATTAATGGATTACTGTAGTCATGGGTTATTGTGCAAGTGATTTTGTTATAAAAGTGAGCTCTTCCTGGGTTGCTTGCTGTATCTTGCCATGTGACACACTCTGCAATGTTGTGATGCAGCAGAAAACCCTCACCAGATATACCCCCTGAACCTTGAACTTCCCAACCTCCGAAAGCATGAGCTGAATATTCTTTATACCTTATTACCCAGCGTGGGGCATTCAGTTATAGCAACAGAACATAAACTAATACAACATTTATGGTAAAAGATGCATGGAAACTATTGCCCTAGTGTGGCTGACCCTATTGGTGCTACACATCAGCAATTCCCCATTTTTCTCTCACAGGCTTCCTGGGCTCTTTTACTACAAATAGGCTACATCTGTGGCTTTGGTTGAGGTCATCTCTTGAGTGGGTGCCAGAGCTTGCTTTGCCTGCACATGGAGAACTGGAACAGGACAGTCTGTAATCAATGACTGAAATACACTGGGGTATAAATACTCTGACTCCCTGGCCCCTCATCAGAACTAGGTTTGGACCTCCAGTGGCTCCAGAGCTTCCCCACGGGGAGTGACCTGACACCTCGCCCTTGCTTAGCCTCTTACCCTCCTGTCCCTGTTCCTTCTCCTCCTATGATTTTCCCTTTAACACAGGGCTTCATGAAGGGTGATTATCATTGTAATATAGTTTTTTCAGCCTCTGCACTATAGACATTTTGGGCCAGATAAGTCTTTGTTGTAAGAGGCCATCATCCACATTACATGATTTGTTTCAGTCTTCTTGGACTTTACCCACTAGATGCTGGTATCATTTCCTCTGCCCGCTCACAGTCATGATCATCAAAGCTGTCTTCAGATAATGACAGATGTCTCCTAGGAAACAAAACCATCCCATTCAACCACCCTACACTGCTTGATCACACAGAAAGCATGTTGTAACATATAGTTTTAATAACATTAGTATTATCTTTTTAGATGATAGAGTGACCAATTATTTTTGTCACTAAGTTACATACACCATAGTTTACCTTGACTATTGTATAGGTGAGGCAGAACACAAAAGAAATTGTTATGCTCATTACAATTCTTAGAACTACTAGAAATCCAATTGGCTTAGCATTTGCTTATATCTTTGTGAAGATATGTGTTAGGAATATGTCATATAAAACTGACTTTTTAATAATATTTTTGATGTAAGATCATCTTTTTAAAATGTAGGCCAATTGTACTGAAAATGATAAAAAGCTCATAAATGACCATTGGCTTTTTAAAATATTGAACTCAAAAGAAAAAACAACAACAAACAACAATAATAACAACAAAAGAACCCCAAATAAACCAAAACACTGCTTGATATTACAAATGTGGATCTCTAAGTTGAAAGTTTGCTAAAGTAGAAGACTCAGGATAGGAAGATAAACTTTCTGATTCCTGGGCCACTGTTTTTGTTTTGTTTTGTTTTTCTCTTTTTCCCCTTAGTATACTTATACTTCCTAAACTTTTCTGGTCATAAATATATGTCTTTAAATGCAAAATCCCAAGCCTCTCTGCTGAAGGATCTTATTCAGCATGTCTGGGAGAGGGGACTTGGGCTGTGGTCTCATATCAGTTCTCTTGATCAGACAAACTCAGGGAAACTACATTGCCATGCTAATTCTCAGATCATAATGTAGAAATGAATCATTGTGTGTGTGGAGGGAAGTGAAGTATAAGCTATAAATTCCTGGACCTTTATTCTGAGATTCTGATCATCTTAACAAGCTTCCCAAGTTTTCCTGATATACATGGTCTGAACCAATTGTTATGATATTTTTCAATTAATTATGTTTATTTATTAACACACACAGTATAGTATCTATTGTTGTTGTTAGGTGCTGTTGAGCTGGTGTCTGACTCATAGTGACCCTAAACACAACAGGCAAAACACTTCTTGCTTCTCTGCTATTCATAGGGTTTTCAATGGCTGATTATTTTTTAGGAGTGGGTTTCCGGGTCCTTCTCCCAAGGCTACAGCACCTGGTGTTCCCAGGTGGTCTCTCATCCAAGTACTAACCACACCCAACCCTGCGTAGCTTCTGAGATCTGATGGAATTGAACGCCACAGTGGTACAATTGCAGGTATACTATCTATAGCTATATATTAAATACTTCCCCTTCTATTGACATCACGATTCCCAGTGAATGAGCTTGTATACTCTATACTTCACCTCTGTAGTACCTGTTAGTAATTTGTGTACTGTTGGTATGCTTTGTTAAAGTACAAACTCTGAGCCATCTCTCCTTTCTATTTTGTTATATTCCTTAATTCTAGGACTGTACCTTGTGTGGAGTTGAGTCCTCAGTAAATGTCTATTGAATGAACAACCTTAGATGGTAGACAGAACAATGACCTCTCCTCCAGATATCTATATTCTAATCCCCAGGAATTTGAATATGGTCAGTATGAATGTGATATATTATACAGCAAAAGAGAATTAAGGTTGCAGATAGAATTTAGTTTGCTAAGTAGCTGACTATAAAACAAAGGAATTATCCTAGATTATAGAAGTGGGCCTATGTAATCACAAAGGTCCCTTAAGGTTGAAGAGAGATATGGAAGAGGAGGTCAAAATCAAAGAGCGATTTGAAGGTGCTATATTGTTAGTTTTGAAGATGGAGGAAGGGCCACAAATCTCTATAGGTGGAGATGGATTATGCCCCAGAGCTTCCAGGAGGAATGCATCCTTGCTGCCACCTTGATTTTAGCTCAATGAAACCCACTTTAGACTTCTGTTCTCTGTAATTGAAGAGTATATTTGTGATAAGCCATTACGTTTGTGGTAAATTTTTACAGCAACAATATTGTTGTTGTTAGGTACCATCAAGTAGGGTCTGACTCATAGCAACCCTATGTACAACAAAACAAAATACTGCCCGATATTGCCATGATCTTTTTTATGTTTAAGCTCATTGTTGCAGTCACTATGTCAATCCATCTATTTGAGAGTCTTCCTTTTTTTCCTTGACCTATCACTCTCCCAAATATGATGTCCTTCTCCAAAGATTGGTCCTTCCTGACAATGTTCAAAATACATCACACAGAGTCTAGCCATCTTTGCTTTCAAGGAGCATGCTAGTTGCACTTCTTCTAGGACAGATCTCTTGGTTCTTATGGAAGTCTATGGGGTTCATCTCCAGCACTATAATTCTAAAACATCAGTTCTCTTTGTCTCCCTTATTCACTGTCAAGCTATGATGAAAGATATGACAAAACTGAAAATACCATGGCATGAGGCAGGCGCACCTTCATCTTCAATGTAACATCTTTACTTTTCAATACTTTAAAGAGGTCTTTTGCAACAGCTTTTCCCAGTGCAATGCCTCTTTTGATTTCTTGACATGGGTGTTGATTGTAGAACTGAGTGAAACAAAATCTTGGATAACCTAAACTTTTTCTTCATTTATCGTGAAGTTGCTTACTGACCCAGCTGTAAGGATTTTTGTTTTTTTGATGTTGAGGCACAATCCATACTGAAGGCTGTGCTCTTTGGTCTTCATCAGTAAATGCTTCAAATCTTCACTTTCAGCAAGCAGAGTTTTGTCATCTGCATAATGCATGTTGTTAATGAATCTTCCTCCAATCCCGATGCCACATTCTTCTTCATAAACTCTAATTTCTCGGATTATTTGCTGAACATGGAAATTGAAGTTGTACAATGACATAATAGAGCCCCGACATATACCTTTCCTGACTTTAAACAAAGCAGTGTTTCCTTTGTTTGAATAACTGCCTCCTGGTCTATGAACAGATTCCTCATGACTACAATTAAGTGCTTTGATTTTCCCATTTTTCACAATGTTACCCATAATATGTTGTAATACACACAGTAAAATGCCTTTGCATAATCAATAAAACATAGACAGACATATTCTGGTATTCTCTGCTTACAGCTAATATCCATCTGTCAGTAACAATGAGGTCCCTGGTTCCACATCCTTCTGAATCCATCTTGATTTTCTGACTGTTCCTTGTTAATATACTGCTGCAGTTGCTTTTGAATGATCTTTAGCAAAATTTTACTTGCCTGTGATGTTAATGATATTGTTCAATAGTTTCTGAATTTGGCTGGATCATAGATATGGATTTCTCCCATTTAGTTGGCCAGGTACCTGTTTCCCAAATTTCTTGGTATAGACAAGTGAGCACCTCCAGTGATGCATCTATTTGTTGAAACGTCTCAGTGGGTATTCCAAGAATTCCTGAAGCATTGGATTTCACCAGTTTCTTCAAGGCAACTTCCACTTCTTCCCTCAGTACCATTGGTTCCTGATCATATGCAACCTCTTGTAATGGTTAATCATCCACCAATACTTTTTGGTATAATGACTCTGCCTATTCCTAAGTGATAGTTCTTGCTAATATTTATTGAGTAACTGCCTTCCAGCACTTTACCTCTATCCCTCCTTATTCTCATCAAAATGTGTTGTCATGTTTTGCGGAAGAGACATCAGAGGCTCAGAAGTGTCAGGGAATGTGGTAAATGGTACACCATTAGCAAGCAGTTGTGCTGGACTGAAAACCTTTCAACTCCACACTCAGATGGACCACTGCTATCTATTCAAGAAGTACTCCATGACTGCTGCTGATTCATATGGAAATAAGCACAGATATTGAGACTCCATATTTAGACATTTTTGTAGTACTTATTTCTTTTCCCTGTGTTTGTTCTATTTTGTGGTTTTCTAAAATGTACAAAATATATTACATATATAATAACATAACATATCTACACACAGCATCACTGGGATGGATGAGGAAACTATACAATGATGTTCAGCATTTTTTCCTCTTCCAACATGGACTTTAGATTAAGGATGACAGTACAAGGAAACAGAACAAGAAGCACAAAACTTCTATACAATTACAAGTCACAGTCAAGGAGTATGGGACCAAGGAGTCCAGGGATCCTGCTCTCTCCATGCTTTCCTCACTAGCCTTTTCCTATCCAATCTGAATGACAGACAGAAAACTAAGTGGCCAGTCAGGAGAGAGGTATAGACACACCTCATCTTCCAACATGTACATGGGCAAGTTCACAGTCATTCTCAATGGGCCCAATGTTTGGCATATCCAAATTTAGAAAGTAAAGGGGCAGGAGGATTGCAGAATCTTGCTCTCTTAAACAGTTCTTACCTTGACTCTTTTTTTCTCAACTGGCAGGTTGCATTCAGTAAGATTCAGGCCAAGCTAGTGATAATGACATTGAAGAAGCTGGTCACTGCAATCTCTTTCCTCTGTTCAGGAATCAGCACTGCTACCTCTCTTTATCACACAAGAGAAAGGCTATTGATATTTCTCAGTCTTCCTTTCCTAAACACTTTCTCCAGCTTCTTCCAAGCCAAATCATTTCCTCAGAACAGGTCACTCCAGCTCCACCGTAGCCCTAAACCCTGGAGGCCAGCTCAGTTAATCCCTTACTTCCTCTTTCCCTCACAGTAAGTTTGCACCTGATCACATGTGAGCCCTGGGTCTCCCTGTGGGCAGGACTGAGATCATCAACTCTGCTGATTGAACAGGTTTGTAGCAGCTAAGGCCCAGGTGTAGGCCAAGAAAGTAAGAGGCTAGCTGCTTCAGTGTGTTTCTCTTGACCCTTAAGACCACGATACCTATGAGATTCTAGTGCCTGAAGTTATAGCCTCTTTTGCGTAGCCTTCAAAGAGTCCCTCTGCATTACTTTCCTAATATTTCATAGTACAGGCCCCTGAACAGCCTTCCTCACTAGGACTTTTGCAACAAACAGTAGTTTTTCAGTTGCCAGGCATAGGATTTTAGAATCAAAATCAATCTTATATGGAGTTAACTCTATTTTACAGATGAAGAAACAGAAATCCAAAGAGATAAATGACTTGACCAAGGTTATACATTAGCACTGCCAAGTCTGAATGGAACTGGACCCCAGGTAGTTTGACACCTAAATCAGCACTCTTTCCACTCTCTCAAGATACTTTTGAAAAAAGCATGCTGGACAAGAGAGAGAAGGTGCTTATTTTTCATAAATAATGTCCATCAAATGCTATATTGAGAGCTAGAGCAAACTGTAAGAGATACTAAATAAAGGAGGTTATGTGGGCACTGTAGTTTTAGGCAGCCAGGTCCATTTTCCTTTTCGATGCTTCCCTAAACTTGCCACAATGGAAACATGAAGTAATATCAGCCTAAGGGACGAAACTCTTCAATCCATAGAAAATATGTCTCGTTCGCTCTTCCTTTTCCAACTCTGTCAGGTTAGTCTTGGGATGTAAACCTGCCATATTTTTCCAAAGCTCTGTGTAAACCAATTCTGGGACATTCTCTTCCAAAAAGAGAAATCATATCTTCCCACTTTCTCTCAAAAGAAAGAGTTTGCAGCATTACCCAATCCCAGAGTTCTCTATTTCTGGGCCCCTAAACATCAACTTAAGCTACAGTGAGGGTGTGGAAGTCTCAATTTAACCAGAGAAATAAACTCAGAGTCCTGTTCAACCCACATTGTCTTCTCAGCAGTCCCCAGCAGAATCACAACTTTTCCTGGCTAGAATATCCAGCTGGGTACTCATTCCACCCCTGCCTACAACATATAAAAGTCCAATGGATGAGGAAAGGGAGGAAAAGGCAAGTTTCCCCACGAGCTTGCTGGTGACAAGTGAGGGTTTTCTCTGGGGCATATCCCATGGGTGGGGATGTGGTGACTAGTCACCAGGTTCTTGTCTGGTCCTGCACTTGGCCACTTCTGTTCTTTACCTTGGCTTTCACCATGCTGTAGTCTCCTGAACCAAAGTACTTTTGCTCTCTACACAGTCTCTTCATGAGGAAATTGGAGTCTCCAGGCTTTTGTCCCAGGTGTGGATATTTGGCCTCTATCTTTGCCTCCTCAGTGGTCTTGGGGAGAACACATTCTTTCTCCTGTACCTCTTCCTTCTCTCACCAGTCTCCTCCATGGGGTTCCCTTCCTCTTATTTTAAGGACATGGCAGCATGGGGGAATGTGGAGCCTAGGGGCCTGGGAAGTCAACTGGATAAGGGAAGCGAGAGGGGAAATGGGAACAGCCTACTACTGCTTCAGCTCCGGTTGCCATGGTGGTTCAGTCAAAAATGGTGTCTGGTTGTAATTTAGAAAGGGACCTTCATGTTTGTTGACTAATATAATTTTTAAAATGGGAGCCCATTTTATCTGTCATTGTATTCCCTCCTTTTTAGTAATACATTCTTCTTACATTTTTATAAGAATATTGGTCTACTGTAAATCAGAGAAAAAAGAAAAACCAAACTGGCTCCTCATCACAGGTATTTGAAGAATCACTACCCAGACCACAAAGCCAAGATTATGAGTTGTGATAGAGCCTGGCCTTTGGCTTTACTAACCACCCCCACTAACCCCCAAGTAGGCAAAAGTGGGGGCCTGGCCTATAGTCGCCAGGGCCTATCTAGGGGTGGCCGGGGGTCCTGATCCAGGACACACTCTTCCCCAAGGGCAAAGGTTGTCCAGTTCTGCTCTCTGCCACTCTTCAATGCCTTGCCTTTCCACCTCCTCTCTTCCTTTAAATAAAGGATTTTAAAGATTTATTCAAACCTTTTCTTCCTTTTGGTCAATATTTTTCATGAAAGTGCATGCCCCTGCATATTTTACATGGCCTGCATTTTTTATGAATCCAAGAATAAGTGCACTTTTTGGCTAACACTATGAAATATTTTTAGACTCATAGGAGTGTATTTTTGTCTTTCAGAAAACATAATTTGAAGCAGATGCAGTTGCATGCAGCACTCTTTAATTTTGCACCCAGTTTCAGATATCCTCATGGCCAACTGCATCCCTTTAGAAATATTTTAACACCTTAATGAAAACTGATGTGATACTAAGTCTCAATCTAGAGAGATAAGCCATCTGAAGAAGAAGGAACTGGTTTCTTGCCTATTTATTCAAACAGCTTCAAATCACCTATGTTTTGACCTGGGCTTTGCTGGGGCGATGGACTTGTAAGTGGAGCTGTTTAGTGGGCAAGGGAAGGAAAAGATGGAGTGGTCAAAGTAGGAAGCAGGTTTTAAAGCCTAAAAAGAGCATTAGGAGTACATGAGAACATCCCCAAACTAATCACTGCTATTTCTCTACCATTCCCAGTTCCATGATGGAATAAGACCATGTCCCAAGGAAGCTTACATAACATAGAAAGAATTCTACCAACATAATCCACTCATGGACTCTTAAACTTGTCAGTAGTCATCACATAGTTCAACATCATCCTACATCTTCACTCGATCTCAATGTTTGTGTCTACTTTTGCTTTGGATCTTTCTTTCTCTTTTCTTCCTTTCTTTCTTTCTTTCTTCTTCTTTCTTCCATTCTGTTTCCTTTTTTGTTCATTTGTTTTGGGTTTTGGCTTTTTGGTTTTTGAGACAGGGTCTTTGTATTTATTCCAGGCTGGCCTGGAGCTCTTTATGTAGGCCAGGCTGTATTTGAACCCACATTTCTCCTGCGTCAGCCTCCCAAGTACTGGGATTAAATGCCTGTGCCACCATACCCAGCACTTTGGACCATTATTGTCTGAGGAGGTGTGAAACATGAGTGAGTGAATGCATAAATGGGTGAAATTGAGATCCAGAGAAAGTAAATCTCTTGTCTAAGGTGACAGAGTTCAGAATATAACAGAGTCATTTCCATGCGATCAACTGGTTTGCTTTCAGTAACAATACAGAACTCCTCTTGGAGGTTTTTTTTTTTTTTTTTTTGGTGGTACTAGGGGTTGAACCCAGGGCCTTGCGCTTGCATGCTATGCAAGTGCTGGACCACTGAGCTGCACTCTCAGCCCATTCTTTTACTTTTTGAGACAGCATCTCGCTAAGTTACACAGACTTCCTCTGGTCTCAAACTTGCCATCCTCCTGGCTCTGCCTCCCAAGCCGCTGGGATTATAGGAGTGCACCACCACGCCCAGCTCTCTTGGAGTTCTTATTACTTTTCTTGGTATAAGTCTTGGGATTGGCTTTCCTCTAACTATATAAGGTGAGACTTTAAAACATCTGTATATGTTTAACATACTCATTCAGGAGCAATTCTATGCGTTTTCACTAAGAGTTCCTGGATCTTGTTGTTGTTGTTAGGTGCCATCGAGTTGGTATCCAACTCATAGCGACCCTCATAGGGTTTTCAAAGGCTGACTGTTTCGGGATTGCCTTGGGAGTGGATTGCCATGTCCTTCTCCCATTTTTGCGGTGCTGGGAATTGAACTCGGGACCTCAGAGACTGCAGAGCGGCGCTCTACCAACTGAGCTAAATCCCAGCCCTCCTGGATCTTAGTAGATGCAAAATGTTTCATATTACCAAAAGGGCCATTTTATGTGAGTGCTGTGCATTATCTTATTTTATCCCCAGTCATAAAAGCTGGTAGTAGAAGCCTGGGCATGGTTAAAATGCTCCAAGGCAGATGGTTGTTTTACCTCTGCTATGATTGAAGCTAGGCTAGTATATTTACTATTTCACAATAAAATAAATAGTAAAACCAAGACCAATTTTAAGAGTCTTGCAAATGTTGCAGATTTCAGTCCCCATTAGGCTTAAAATTAAGGAACTACCAACAGCCTTCTATGACTAAACCCCAAGCCTTCTTTCTCTAAATACTCATTCAGGCATTGAGAAGAGCTTTAGGTGAATGGGGTACAGTAGTGCAAGCTGATATTCCCAGATACCAGGGAGGATTGCTTGAATCCAGGAATATTACCCAAAAGAGGAGGGAGAGGAAGAAGAGACTCTGAAATACCTTACAGGTATAGAGATATATTAGACATTTTCATTTTGCTCCCCTGGGTACATTGTCAACCCTTCCCCCTTCTGTCTGTTCTGGCCCACCTGCATAACTACATCAAGAGTCTCCCTCAACTTCTGGTCTCTGCTGGGCTCAGCTCTGAGAAAAAAAGGAAGGATAGAGGAAAGCAAGGTTCAGGCACTTCGTTCTCAGCTTCTTCCTTTGGAGTTCCTGTGGTCCATCTGGCTGTAATCCCTGGGATGATCTCTTTACACACCTTTCTCTCTGAGGCTCTCTTGAAGACTTCCTCTCCTTCAGGCTAAGGATGGTGTCTGAGTGTGTTTGGTACTGCTATAATTACTCACAGACTGGGAAATTTATAAGAAACAGAAATTTGTTGGCTCAGGACTGCAGAGTCTGGGCGTGGAAAAGTAAGGAGCTGGCATCTGCTAAGGGCCTCTTGCTGTGCATGTTTGTAATCCTGGTTGTCAGTTTGACTGGATTGCGAGACAACTAGAGAACTGGTAAAGCACACTTCCACGGTGTCTGTGAGGGTGTTTCCAAAGATGACTGGCATGTGGAATTAGCAAACTGAGTGGGGACAACCTGCCCTGAACATGGGAGACACCATTCAGTTGTCTAGGTGGCAGGATGGAACAAAAAAGAGGGAGAAGGGGTTAGCGCATGCTCACACATTTGATCCTTCTTGAGCTGATGTGTTCTTTGCTGCTGTTGTCACCCATGGTTGTTGGACTTCAGATTCTTTGGCCTTTGAATACAGACTTGCACTAACAACTCTCTGTGGGATTTCCAGGTCTTCAGTCTTAGACTGAGGCTGCATCATTTGTCCTCTTGTTCTGAGGCTTCCAGATTGACAGAGTAGCTACTGGTTTCCCCAGCTTTCCAGCCTGCAGGAGGCCGCTGAGGGACTATTAACCTCTAATCATGGAAGCCAATCCAATAAATCCCTTTGTATGATATATAATAATATGTATGTTGAACATACGGACACATGCGTACACACACATACACACACACACACACACACACTATTGGTTCTGTCCCTCCACAGACTACTAATTAATGCTCTGTGTCATCTCATGGCAGAAGACAAAAAGGCAAGAGGGAAAGGAAGGGAGAGACAGAATGAAGGGGGGAGAAAGAGTGAGGGGGGGAAAGGGAGAGGGAAGGAGAGAGAGAGAGAGAGAGCACAAAAGAAGGGAACGAAGTTGTTAGAAGGAACCCACTCCTAGGATAGCAGCATTAATCCATTTAATTCTCACAGCCTAATTACCCGGTGAAGGTCTCCCTCCCAACACTGATGGTTGGGAATGAAGTTTCTGACACCTGAGCGCTGGAGGACACATTCCGGCCACAGCAGATGGTAAGAGCTCCCTTCTGTGACTAGCCTCAGGGCTTTACTATCGTTGTGGTTTCCCTATATTCTGCCCAGCAGTTGGAAAACAGTCCATTATTATACTTCTCTTGAATTGCTCAAAATAAATGTGCCATCTGTTTTTTTCTATGACTTAAATGATACAGGAGGTTGTTTATTCTCCCATAAATCTTCCTTAGGTCTGAGAGGAGTTGGTGTTCTCAAACGGGAGTAACTTCCTTTGATAAGAGGCCCTCTTTCTGAGCTATCTTTCCCACTGCTGTCAACTCCCAGTTCAGGCCTTAGTTCATTGCCACCTTCCATACCCAACTCCTTGTCCTTTCAGTACCAACTGGTGCCTTTACTCCTGATGGTGTCAGTGACCATTTGGGCAACGCCTCCTTCACTCTGCCTTCCAGTTCCTGAACTTCCTCAAATACAGTGACCCTCACTTCTACTCCACTTAACCCACCTAACCCCATCCACAGGTACTGGCTCTTGTCACTCTGAACTATTCTCCCTTGAAATCTTAACCTACTATCTCCCCTTCAGACAGGTTATCTCACATTTTTGGTCCTCTTCTCTCTTAACTCCCCCATCACCTGGATCTTTAGCCTCATACAGGTCACTTAGTCCTTTGATCTCTTTGATTTTCTTCTAGCCTATTGGTGCCTTTTTGGCCTCATTCTTCGACTGTTTCACTTGGATTCCTCCAACACACCCTTACCTGTACCCTAAAGCCCTTGAGCCCTTGTTCTGCCCACCCCTGACTAGAAAAGCCTGAATGAAATCTCGATCCTTTCCACATGAGAGGAGATGGGAAGGGCAAAAGTGGGTAAAATAAACTAATGCTAAAAACAGGAAGACAAATATAGAATCTATGACATTTGCTCCACTGAAGTGGACTCTACCAGGTGGCCTAGGGATGGAATGAGTACCAGGGAAACTACCAAAGAAAGTACCATGGATGACGAGCGGAGGCCTTGCTAACAGACTTGGGCCATGGGCATAGAGGATTGTTATTATGATTCAGTGACTGAAGATGACTTCTTGTTTGGGCATCTGGAAAATAGCAGTAAATCCAGGGTGTACTTCTTTGGGGAAAAGAGGATAAATAGCAAATTATTTCAGAATAATTGGAATCTGGATTTAGAGATGAAAGACTGTTGCTGGGGAGGGAAGGAGATCATGGCAAACAAATGTTTATTTGAAAATTGACCCAAATCTCAAAAAATATTCTTTCCTCTCTCAACAGTTTTACCTTCCCAGAGGAAATGTTCCCAATACCCTTATTTTGAGTATTTGTGTACACATGTTCACCTTCCTTTTATTTTTGCAAGAATTTCCTGGTTTAACATCTATGTTCCTTCACATATAAGTAAGTCCTGCAAAATTGTACAAGCTATCTCTCATAGTTTCCTTGAAAAAATAAGAAAACACAAGTGAAAGTAAGATTAAGAATATCTAATTAGGTTCCATTCAATGTACTATAAAACATAGAGTGCTGTTTTTGTTTGTTTGTTTGTTTGTTTGTTTGTTTTAACTCTAGGATCAACTTTAAACTTTTTGCAAAGGAAAGATTGGAAATTAGAGGAATGTTTAAAGCAATGCTAAAAAATTTCTTGAGGCTGACTTAAGTTGCCTTTGTCACACTTTTAAGACTCATTCTATCGCTCATCTCTAGCTGCTGGTCTTTGCTTCTCACAGAGAAGGTCAAAGTCACTTTCTTAGAATGAATCACAGGGAAAAGCATTAACCTTGAGTTCAAATAAGATAATATCCTGGTTCAGGTGGTATGTCAGGATGACTATTTCCCCCATTATCCATTCCCTCTTCTCTTGCATTTCCCCTGGATTCCCCTGGACCCTGGCCACCTAGAATAAAGACCATACTTCATAACTCTGCATAAAGCTAAATTTGGCCATGTAATTAAATTCTGGCCCAGGTGATATAAAGGAGGAAAAAGGAGGAAGAACGTCCTTTACTTTTCCTTATTGTCTTCTTGCTGGCTGGAATGTTGATGCACACCTGAGGCTCAAGCATCCATCTTGTGCCAGGAGACAAAAGCTGTGCCAAAGATGATGGAACAAGATAGAAGGAGCCTGGGTCCCCGGTGGTCATAAAGCTGCTGTATCCACTTTGTACCGCTTACCTGGACTTGTTTAAGCCATTGCTATTCTGGAGTTTTTTGCACTTTCAGCTAAATCTAATCCTAACCAATACAAGATACATGATGTCCATATTCCATTTATTTCCTCTCTGGTGAGCTCTAGAAGGCCCCAGGGAGGACTCATCTTATATTCAGAGCTCATTTTTCATCAACCTAACCACATTTTTCCTCTACTTCTTCTCTAGGTATTGGTGCCTCTGGTTAGAAAACGTCCATTCCAACCATGTTACTTCCTCATGACAGTATTCCAGTATTTGACACTTTGATGAACAATCATCACTCTTTAGGCTGCTATCAGTTCTTCAGAATGCTGCTGGAAGGGTAAGAGCAAAGGGATTTATTTGCATCCAGCTTTGCCACATATGAGCTGCATCACTGTAGGAGGGCAGCCTAACCTATTACTGCTACCTATAAAATGAGAATAATTGTAGTGTCCACTTTATGAGGTCCTTGTAAGGACTGAAAAAAAAGGACAATATTGAATTGAAAGCTTTCTATTCCAGGATCTGTGTAAAGCTATTGCTCATTAAATATTAAATAAATGCTAATAGCCCTACATGTCTGTCAGCTTTTGTGCTATGGGGCTTGCATGTTGCTGTGATGCTGAAACCTATGCCACTGGTATCGCAGATAAAATCTGGGGCACCCATGGTAGACGGGTTTCAACTGACCTTCCAGACTAGCACAGACTAGGGAGAAGGACCCAGAAGCCCACTCCTGAAATAATTAACCATTGAGAACCTGATAAATAACAGAGAAGCACTGTTAAATATAGTGTCAGAAAATGAGCCCCCCAGGCTGGAAGGTATTCAAGAAATGATTAAGGAAGAGTTGCCTCCTCAAAGTAGCGTTGACCTTAATGACAAGAATTCAGTAAAGCCCCTGGGACCTCCTTTTGCTCATGTGATATGACTCAAAATGAGTAGAAACATAGTTGCTGCAACAATGGGCCTAAACATAAAAAGATCGTGTGCCTGGCACAGTGCTGGGTAGTGTTTCACTCTGCTGTACATAGGATCGGTATGAGTTGTACCTGATTGAATGGCACCTAACAACAACAACAACAACAACAACAACAACAACAAATGCTAACAGAGGCATGTTCCTAGGATCCTGCCCACATGCGTAGTAGCTGCAGGATGATGGCAGTCTTTTCCAGGGCTGTCCAACGCTGCCCATCAAGTCCACAGGCAGCTAAGCCCCAGTGCTCTTCTCCCTGGGACACAGGTCTGATTCACAGGCCACTAGTCTTGTGGGACAAATTGAGTGACAACCCCTCTGTGCTCAAAATAGTTCTTTCCCTACCCTTGACCCTGACATGATATCCTTAAACCAAATAACATAGCCATTCCCAAGTGTCCTTGTCCCTCATGCAATGGGAAGAGAGAAGAAAGTGGACCAGATATTTTTGCCAAGTGTATCTGTTCTCTCTTACTGAGGCCATAAGGAAACTCTTAAGGTTAGAACAGGTCACAAATCTATGAAGGGAAAATCAGAAACTGGGAGGAGAATCACCCCCTTTTCCTTGTTGTTGCTGTTGTTGTTGTTGTTGTTGTTGTTGTTGTTGTTGCTGTTGTTGTTGTTGTTAGGTGCCCTTGAGTCAGGTCCAACTCAGTGACTCTCATAGGGTTTTCAATGGCTGATTGTTTCAGGATTGTTGCAGGAGTAGACTGCCACATCCTTCTCCCATTCCCCTTTTCCTTAGGAGGAATAAATTAAAACATTAAAGAACCCCATGTCAAAAGATAAAGG
Organism: Pedetes capensis; assembly: GCA_007922755.1. Taxonomy (NCBI): domain Eukaryota; kingdom Metazoa; phylum Chordata; class Mammalia; order Rodentia; family Pedetidae; genus Pedetes; species Pedetes capensis. The sequence continues at coordinate 139,266 of VMDO01003075.1, forward strand.
GCTGCTGCTCCCTGCAACATGGGCCAAATAATCTCGTAGGCCAGATCCATTTTTTATTATTGAAAAGCTGGTAAAATTCAGTGGACCTGCCTATAACCTCTACAGGAGGGGTCATGCTGAAGAAGAGTAGGAGACTCATACTCTGCTTATCTTGGCACTGATCAAAGACAGTTGGTAGAAGGCGGGGGCAGGGTTAGAATTATCCCCACAGGGCTACTGTGGCCTTGGAGCCCTAATACCAAGTGCTGGCCTAATGGCCCCCTAACACCTTTGGTGAAACACCATTGCTTACCTTTTCATGACACTCTGCTGCCAAGAGAAGCCTGTCCTGGGTCCAGGCCTCTTACTCTGCAGGGAACATCATCCAAAGTGAAGTTAACAGAAGGAAGCCTGGGGCATAGCACAGCACATGGTGTCACTCAAGATGAGCAGGAGGGAAACAAACTGATGAGAGGTGTGATAATTATGTGAGGACGGAAGTGAAGCTTCTGTCAAAGAACATTCCATGATCATTATTTTTTTTCTATCCAGTTTTTTAAAAAATGTGTGCGTATGTAGTGCATAGTGCATGCTTGCATATATGTACCTGCATGGATACAGGTGCATATTTCCACCAGAGAGCATTTTAATATTCTTAGTGACAAATGATGTACAGATACAAAAGGATCCAAGTTCCATATTGGATTTTCCATTTCTTTGCTTCTTAAAATATAGAAGTGTCTTTTTTTTTCTTTTTGCAGTACTGGGGGTTGAACCCAAGGCCTCATGCTTGCATGCTTTGCAAGTGCTGGACCACTGAGCTGCACCCCCATCCCACTTTTCACTTTTTGTAAGAGCTGGGCGTGATGGCCCACACCTGTCATCTCAGTGACTGGGGGAGGCAGAGGCAGAAGGATGGCAAGTTCAAGACTAGACTCAGTCTGTGTAATTTAGCAAGACCCTATATTAAAAAGAAATGTCTTTTTCAAGGAACCTTAACCAAGTGATAATCATAAGTTTCAATTTCTTTGAGCAGATGGAAGAATTAGGAAATTTATAACTTGACCTGAGAAGGGTGAGATCCTCATCTAAAAGCCATTAAGCACTGCATAGTAATTGCAAGTGGGGTTAAATGCATCCTGTCTATACCTACTCCCTCATTGTGAACATTCTCCCCCAGAAAGGTCTTAGATTAACTAGCTAGCTTATAGATCTAATTTCATCTAATCTTCTCCAATCTATTGTTTTATGGTTTATACTCTGTTCTTCAGGTTTTGGCTAGTGCCTGATTACATTTTCCAAAATGGCCCCAACAGTATCTGTCATTTCTCATGGTCTGCCACAATGTTATATTCCCACTGTCTCATCACGATAAGGAGACTAACTTTCTTCTCTTTGAATCTGGGTAAAGTAGTGATACATTTTGATAACAGAGTTTGGCAGAAGTGACACTGAGTAACTTCCGTAATAAGTCATAAAGAGCCTACAGCCATACCACACTGGCATCCGATCTGGTAAGATCGCAGAAGTTAGCCAGGTCAGGCCTGGTGAGTACTTGGATAAAACACTGCCTGGGACACACTGGGTGCTGTAGGCTTGGGAGAAGGACCTGGCATCCCACCCCACCCAACACCCCCCAAAAAAAGAAAAAGAAAGAAAATAATCAGCCAGTGAAAATCCTATGAATAGCAGAGAAGCACTGACAATAGTGTTGGACATGGCACAGTGTCCAGTAGTGTACATAGAGTCGCTATGAGTCAGACCTGACTTGATGGCACCTAACAACAACAATAAGTTGTAAAAAGTGATACACATTCTACTTTGTCACAGGAACACACCCACACTGAAGTCCCGAGCTGTGATGTACAAAGCCAGACTACTCTGAAACCAGAAATGTCTGTGGAAAGCGACACAAAAAGTCCACGTGTAGATGCTGGGGTCTTCAAGTTTCCCCCACTGTACTACTGCTCTAGGGCTACCATAGCACAGTAGAGTTCCTTTGGTACCGACAAAAGATTGGTTCCAGGAAATCTCACAGATATCACAGTCAATGAATGCTCAAGCTTCTTATATAAGAGTGTAGTATTTGCATATAACCTATGTACATCCTCCCACATATTTTAATTATTTGTTATTGATTTACTTACTTATTTGTTTAGTTTCTGTGGTGGTGAGGATGGAAAATATTTTTATTCTGATATCAATGTATGTTTTGCCTGCATCTTATGTATTTCAAATCACCTCTAGATTAATTAAAATATCTCACACAACATCAATGCTATGTACATAGTTGCTATACTGTATTAATTGTGGAATGATGATTAAAAAGTCTGCTCAAGATGCAATTCTTTTTCCCTATATTTCCTATCAGCAGTTAGTTGAATGCAGAACCCTCAGGTATAGAGGACCAACTGTCCTACGAACTGAGTGGCCTAAGTAGAAATTTGTTGTCTCACAATTCTAGAGGCTGGAAGTCTGAGATGGAGATTTGGTTTCCTCTGATGACTATGAGGAAGACCGTGTCCCACACCTCTCTCCTGGCTGACGGGTTCCTGGCTTCTGCTGCAACACCAAATCTCTGCCTCAGGTTTACCTGGTTTTCTCGCTGTGTGTGTGTCTGTGTGCAAATTTCCCCTCCTGGTGAGAACACTAGTCATATTGGGTCAGGGCAACTGCACTCCAGTGTGACCTTAATTCTTGCAGTGATTTGGGAGTGACTTAAGAATGTCCTCTGAAGGCTCAGGTGCTGGGGTCTTAGTCCCAGGGTGGTAGTGTTGAGATGGTGGCAGCTAAGAGGTGGGCCTAGGTCAAGGTGGTTAGGCCACAGGGGGCACTGTCCTCAGAAGGGATTAATATAGTTCTTATGACCCCTGAGGTAGTAAGTCATTCCAAAAATAGCAAACCTGGCCACTGAAGCCCTCTGGTTGATTGTCTTATTATGTGACTATGCAGCTGGTTTCCCTTCCATTTCTCTACCATGTTGTACCTTAGCCAAGGAGCCCTTGCCAGAGGCTAAATGGATAGGGCTGCCAGATCTTGGACTATCAGCCTCCAAAACTGTGAGCTAAATAAACCTCTTTAGTAAGCACCCAGTGTGAGATGTATATGTATTTGCAACTTTGAGCCTGTTGTACAGTGTCGCTATGAGTCAGACCAACTCCATGGCACAAAATAACAAGGGTGCGCTGGGTTTCCTGGTTTGCAGCAACCACTGGCACACACACTGTGATTGACAGTGTGGAGCTGAACAATTCAGCCAACAATTGCAAGCAATTATTAGAGGTGTTCCCTCTGATAAAGTGACATGAACAGACACCTTGTCAAAGGAGATTTGTTCCGGGCCTAATGATTTGAACAAACATTAACACAGTTTCTAACAGCTCAAGGCACATCTCTATGACAGCCTGGCCCCACTGTTGTTCGGTGCCATCTAGTTGGGTCCAACTCATAGCAATCCTATGTCAGAAACACTCCTTGATAATGTGCCACGCCCAGTGTTTCTAGGATTTTCGATGGCTTTTTTTTTTTTTCAAGATTGTTTTCCGGGAGTGAGTTGCCACGTCCTTCTCCCATTTTTGGGATGCTAGGGATCGAACCTGGGGCCTCAGAGCACACACTCTACCAACTGAGCTCAACCCCATCAGGGCCCTTTTAAGCACCTGCCTGAGAAACCCAGAGGCTGCAAGGAGAATGTGCTATTTGTTCCAGCCAACACCTGAGGAGGATCCGCCCCCACCACCTTTTATAACAGCTTTTATTAAAAGGCCTTGCAAAGCCAAGTGCAGTGGCACACGCTTGTAATCCCAGCCACTCGGGAGGTACAAGCAGGAGAATCACAGGTTCAAGGACAGAGGCAGTCTGCAAAATTTATAGCAAGACTATCTCAAGATAAAGAATACAAAGCGGGTTGGGGGTACAGCTCAGTGGCAAAGCACTTGCAAAGTATGTGTGAGGGGCTAGGTTCAACCACCTAAAAACCACAAAAAATAAAAATAAAAATAAAAATAATTAAAAGAGGGGCGCTTGCAATTGGAAAATTCGTAATCCTTGTTCTTTAATACTCAAGGTGTGTCTGGGTCTCTAGCAACACAGGAGAGCTTTCCTTCAGGACCCAAAAGCCGCTCCTCTCAATCCATCACCAGGAAGGACAGGCCCTGTCTCCACATCTCTGAGGGAGGAAAGAATCCTAACTGCCTCCATTGCCAGCCAGCAGACAGCGAAGGCCTGATCCCGTTTATACTGACTAGTACTTTGTGAGGTTTTTCTCCCCAGCCACGCTAAGCCCGCCTCCTGCCCGGCCCAACTACCTCCCGCCTCCTCCCTCCAAAATACCCCCTTGTCTCTGGGCACGTGCTCTTTTCCCTATTGCAGTCTGACTAAATTCTTGCCCTTCTCACATCAGTGTCCAGCTTTGTTCATCTTTGACAACAGTCCGGCCTGTAACTGGGTGAAAAAGCACCCATCCCACTGGCTGAACTGTTCAGCTCCGCACTGTCAATCACAGCGTGGGTGCCAGTGGTTGCAGCAAACCAGGAAGCCCACCTGTTGTTTGTTCGTTAACCCTTGTTATTTGGTGCCGGGGAGTCGGTCTGATTCATAGCGACCCTGTGTACAACAGATGAAACACTCCTTGACACTGTGCCACGCCCCGCACTATATCAGTGCTTCTCTGCAATTCGTACTGAACCCAGGGCCTCAGAGCACTCAACAGCAAGCACTCCACCAGCTGAGCTAAACCCCAGCCCCCCCCCCCCCCGCTTCCCCCAGCGCAGCCTGGCCACGCTCAAAGCCCACTGGAGCTCCGGGGCCTGAGCAGTGCCACTGTCTAGAACAAGAACCGCTGACTCACTGAAAACGGAGCGCATTTATAAACAGGAAGCTGAGTATGTGACCACAGACATTCGGCATCTGACAGCAATTGCTGAATGTAACGGAAAAAAAAAAAGTAGTTTGAATAAAAAAAAAATCTGTGCCACTAAGTAAGAACTCTCTAACTCATGGAAATACAATCCTCCTATTGATCATTTAGTAAATACTTCAATAAGGGGTGTTCTTCCCTGGGTAAATCGAGTTGGTGAGTCAAACAGGCTGCAAGTAGTTACTGGCTCCCTCGGAGTGTGTGGTTTTCCCTTCCTTCTTTCTCTTTCCTAACCAGGCAGAGCAAAAGGGCTCTTTCATGAGACTTTTGTGGCCTGCCCAGATGAGATTTGTTTTCCCTTTGAGCTCTGACGGTCTGCCGGCTCCACACCCCACACCAGAGCTCTGTGCTGACGCAAGGCAAGTGGTCTCCACTGGGGAGGGGTGTAAGGCTCCCAGAGCGCTACACAAACACTGGGGTGCTCAGAGCCTGCCAGGCGGCCACACCTACCTCCAAGCTTAGACTGGATGGAGACTCACTTGGATCCAGCGCAGCAAGAGTGTGTAAGAGGGTGGGGCACTCCCTACTTGCAGTAGCAACAGAACAGGGCTCATTTTCCTTGCTATCTTTTTGCTATGGTGGGGCTGGTTTCTAACAAATTGACTCGCGCAAGATATTCAACAGCCAGGGAAAAGAACCAGGTGATTATCTTCTAAAAGATTATCTTCGAGGATTGGCGCCATGGCTGCATTGTCGTCAGGGTATAAGTAGCAGAATGATTTTTGGAATCTTTCCTCTTCTCTTCCATGGAGTCAGCTGATAGTAACAGGACGGTGCGTGGTACCTAAGAAATTCTTAATAAGGAGTGGCCGGAGCTTCCTACACACAGTTTTAGTGACTTTTTGCAGTAACGTTAGGAGTAAGATTTGGCAACCTGACTAGGTAAATCAATAATATCTTTTTTTTTTTTTTGGTACTGGGTGTTGAACCCAGGGCCTCGCACCTGCATGCTCTGCAAGTGCTGGACCACGGAAATGCGTCCTCAGCCCTTTTTGTTTGTTTTTATTTTTGAGAGAGGGTCTTGCCAACTTACATAGGCTGCCTCTGGGCTTGAACTTGCAATCCTCTTGCCTCTGCCTCCTGAGCCGCTGGGATTATAGGCTGCCCCACCATGCTGGTCTTATAATAATATCTTTATAGAACTAGAAAGCAGAGTATTTGGGGGTGATCTAGGTGTGCCTGGTTTCAGAGCACAGCCATTGGCTTATTACTGACGTTTTAGAGTAAGGATGTGTTCCTTACTGAATATGGACACTGTAATTAGTATTGCTGATATTCAGACATTACCCACGAAGTGAAAAAACTTTATTTGGCCATCCCTCGGCTTCTCACAGACCAGCAGACAACACTTGTTCCTCATTATTCAGAAGAAATGTGTTATTGGAATTTGCAAGCAGCAGTGATAATCCATTACTATCAATGGGATTAATAATAACTAACATTTATAGACTATTTAGAGCATACTGGATAGTATTGTAGTGCCATGGTGTATGATACAGAGTCAAAACACTCATTTGCCATTTGTTGTTGTTGTTAGGTGCCATTGAGTTGAGTACGATTCATAGCGACCCTATGTACAGCAGATCGAAACACTTGCCGATTCTGTGCCAGGCAAACCATCTTATTTATGTTTAAGCCCATTGTTGCAGACACTGTGTCAATCCATCCGGTGGAGGGTTTTCCTCTTTTCCGTTGACCTGCCACTCTTCAAAACATGATGTCCTTCTCCAGGGATTGTTCTCTCCTGACTACATGTCCAAAATATGTAAGACGCAGTTTGGCCATTTTTGCTTCCAAGGAGCACTCTGGTTGTACCTCTTCTAGGACAGATCTGTTGGTTCTTTTGGCAGTCCATGGTGTATTCAGTAGACGTCTCCAGCACCACAATTCAAAAGCATCAATGCTTTTTCTGTCTCTCTTGTTCCATGTCCAGCTTTCACAACCATATGATGCCACTGAAAATACCATGGCATGAGTCAGACGCACCTTCGTCTTCAATGTGACATCTTTGCTTTTCAATACTCTAAAGAGATCTTTTGCCACAGCTTTTCCTAGAGCAATGCGTCTTTGGATTTCTTGACTGCTGCTTACATGGGTGTTGATTATAGAGACAAGCAAAGCAAAATCTTGAACAACCTCAATCTTTTCTCCATTTATTGTGAAGTTGCGTGTTGACCCAGTCATAAGGATTTTTGTTTTGTTGATGTTTAGTCGTAACCCATATTGAAGGCTATGATCTTTGATCTTCATCAGTAAATGTTTTAAATCCTCTTCACTTTCAGCAAGCAGAGTTGTGTCATCTGCATAACGCAGGTTGTTAATGAGTCTTCCTCCAATCTTGATGCAACGTTGTTCCTCATAAAGTCCAGCTTCTCGGATTATTTGCTCAGCGTATAAATCGAAGAGATAGGGTGAAAGTATATAGCCCTGATGCACACCTTTCTCAACTTTAAACCACTCAGTGTTTCCTTGTTCTATTCGAACAACTGCCTCCTGGTTCATGTACAGATTTCTCATGAGCACAATTAGATGTTCTGGTATTCCCATTTTCCGAGGTGTTATCCATAATTTGCTATGATCCACACAATCAAGTGCTTTTGCATAGTCAATAAAACATAGACATCTTTCTGATATTCTCTGCTTTCAGCTAATATCCACCTGACATCAGCAATGATGTCCCTAGTTCCCCGCCCTCTTCTGGATCCCGCTTGATTTTCCGGTAATTCCCTGTCTATATACTGCTGCAGTCGCTTCTGAATGATCTTTAATAGAATTTTGCTGGTGTGTGATATTAATGATATTGTCCAATAGTTTGCACATTCAGTTGGATCCCCTTTTTTGGGAATAGGCACAGATATGGATCTCTTGCAGTCAGTTGGCCAAGTAGCTGTTTTCCAAATCTGTTGGCATAAACATGTTAACACCTCCAGTGCTGCATCTGTTTGTTGAAACATCTCTATTGGTATCCCATCAATTCCTGGAGCCTTGTGTTTTGCCAGTTCTTTCAAGGCAGCTTCCATTTCGTCCTTCAACACCATTGGTTCCTCTTTGTATGCAACCTCTTGGAATGGTTGGTCATCTACCAATTGGTCATCTACCAATTCTTCCTTGTATAATGACTCTGTGTATTCTTCCCATCTTCTTTTGATGTTTCCTGCATCATTTAATATTTTCCCTGTAGAATCTTTCACTACTGCCACTCGAGGCTTGAATTTTTTCTTCATTTCCTTAAGCTTGAGAAACACGGAGTGTGTTCTTCCCTTTTGGTTTTCTGCCTCCAGCTCCTTGCACATGTCATTATAATATTTGTTTTTGTCTTCTCAAGCTGCCTTCTGAAATTTTCTGTTTAGTTCCTTAACTTCCTCATGTCTTCCTTTTGCTTTAGCTGCTCGACGTTCAAGGGCAAGGTCCAGTGTCTCTTTTGACATATAATTTGGTCTTTTCTTTTTTTCTTGTCTTTTAAAGAACTTTTTGCTTCCTTCTTGAATGATATCTTTTATGTCATGCCACAATTCTTCTGGTCTTCTGTCATTTGTGTCTAATTCATTAAACCTATTTTTGAGGTGGTCTCTGAACTCAGGTGGGATATACTCAAGGTCATACTGTGGCTCTCGTATACTTATTCTAATTTTCTTCAGCTTCAGTTTGAACTTGCATATGAGAAGTTGATGGTCTGATCCACAGTCAGCACCTGGTCTTGTTTTGACATTTTGTACAGAGCTTTTCCATCGTCTTTCCACATATGTAGTCAATTTGATTCCTGTGTGTTCCGTCTGGTGAAGTCCATGTGTATAGTCTCCATTTATGATGTTGAAAAAATGTATTTGTAATGAAAAGGTCATTGGTCTGACAAAATTCTATCATGCGATCTCCAGCTTTGTTTCTGTCACCAAGACCATATTTTCCAACTACTGGGCCTTCTTCTTTGTTTCCGTCCTTTGCGTTCCAGTCACCAGTGATTATCAGTATGTCTTGATTGCATGTTTGATCTATTTCAGATTGCAGAAGCTGATAAAAGTCTTCCCTTTCTTCATTTGTGGCCTTAGTGGTGGGTACATAAATTTGAATAATAGTTATATTAACTGGCCTTCCTTGTAGGCGTATGGATATTATTTATAGTTGTTTCTCCTCATTTTGAGTTGTACCACATCAGCAAGTTGAGCACCCCGAAGTTTTACTCCATTTCTGTCATCATGGTAGACTCTACTTGGAGGAGGCAACTCTTCCCCAGTAGTCTTTTGAGTGTCTTCCAACCTGAGGGCCTCATTTTCTGGCACTATATCTGACAGTATTTCTTTGCTATCCATAGGGTTTTCAATGGCTAGTTGTTTCGGGAGTGGCTCGCCAGGTCCCACTTCCTTGACATAAATTAGAGATCCTAATAACAGATTATACTAAAATCCAATAGGAATGGACAAGATTCCTCAGGGAAAGGATATGGTGTGACAAGAGGACTCTGGGGAGAACCCTGAGGAATGTTTTCATCTAAGGAATGAGTAAAAGAAGGAAAAGTCCAAAGGATACTAGGACAAAAGCAGAAAAGTAGGAGAAAAATGTAGGAGTGCTGTGCCATGGGTCAAGAAAAGATAGAAGAGAAAGAAGAGGAAGAAGAGGAAGATGAAGAAGAGAAAGAAGAGAAGGAGGAGAAGGAGGAGGAGGAGGAGGAGGGGATGAACACTGTAAAATGTTGCAGAGAGGTTGGGAAACATAAGAGCTGAAGAATACTCTATTGGAATTAGCACTGATGTCTTTGACTAGAAAGTTACAGCAGGATAATAGATGTAGTCAGTTATCCTTGAGGTAACCAGTGACAGGGAAGTGGGACAGTGGAGAGAGACAGGCGGATGACTCCATCAACATTTGGTAATGGAGATTCGGAGACCATATTTGTGTCCTGTTATTGTTGTTAGGTGCCGATGAGTGGGTATCTTACTCATAGCGACCCTCATAGGGTTTTCAATGGCTGACTGTTTCGGGATTGCCTTGGGAGTAGATTGCCAGGCCCTTCTCCCATTTTTGTGGTGCTGGGAATTGAACTTGGGACCTCAGAGACTGCAGCACAGCGCTCTATCAACTGAGCCAAATCCCAGCCCTATTTGTGTCCTAAGGATACTGAAATAAAGTACCCACATCTGGTGGTTTGAGTAATGGAAGCGTGTACTCTTCTGGGTCTGGGGCCTGGATGGCTAAGCTTCAGTGAGCAGGGTAGGTTCCTCCTCACAGCTCTGAGGGTGAGATTTGTTCTGGGCCTCTCCTCTGACTCCTAATGTTTGCTGCCATTTTTTGGTGTATCTTGGCTTGTCAAAGCATCACCCCAAATCTCTGCCTTCATCTTCTCGTGGCATTCTCTGTATGGTTATGCCTGTGTCCCAATGCCCCCTTTCCATAAAGACAACAATCACATTAGATTAGGGTCCACCTCACAACTTCATTTTAACTTGTGCTCCCTGTCTCCAAATATAAACACATTCTAAGTTACTAGGGGACAGAACTTGAAAAGATCTTTTTGGGGAGACACAATTCAATCCATAGTTTTTTAAGCCATAAAATTGATAAATAGCCACTATAAAAAATTAAATATGAGTCAGGCATGGTGGCACACACCTGTATTCCTAGCGACCTAGGAGGTAGAGGCAGGAGGATCACAAGTACGAGATCAGAGGCAGTCTGCGTAATTTAGCAAGACCTTGTCTCAAAATTGTTGTTGTTAGGTGCTGTTGAGTCGGTATCCAACTCCTAGCAACCCTCATAGGGTTTTCAATGGCAGACTATTTCGGGATTGCATTGGGAGTGGATTGTCAGGCCCTTCTCCCATTTTTTCAGTGCTGGAAATTGAACTCAGGACCTCAGATACTGCAGCTCAGTGCTCTACCAACTGAGCTAAATCCAAATAGTTTTAAACTATTAAAGCAAAAAGTAAAAGAAGTAAAAATATGACCAGAAAGTTTTATTTGAAAGTCACACCCATGCCTATGGACATTCCCTGCTTCCTCCCCTGAAGTTGCCTTCTGCCCCCTTGTCCCAGGCTATTTCTTTTTCCTAAGTAAAAAAATGGGCTGGGGGTCCAGCTCAGTGGTCCAGCACTTGCAAAGCATGCAAGTGTGAGGCCCTGGGTTCAACCCCAGTACTGCAAAAATAATAATAACAATAACAATGATAAATAAATAATATAAACAAATAAATAATGATGTGTCTAACGCACATGTCAATAAGATTTTAAAATCAAGTTAAAAGAAAAACATGCGCCTTTGGCATAATCTGTAGTGAAAGGGAGGTAAATCTATTAAAGGTCTTTGTTTATTTAGTTCAAGACGGAAGAAACTTGTGCATGTGGAAATAGTGTGAAGGAGTCTATGGGAAGGGAGAAGTTGAAGCTGGAAGATGTGTTGGATGTAGTGTGGTAAGGATTGTGTGGGTGTGCATTGTATCTCTGGGCAGGGATCATGGTTGAACCTTATTAAAAATGGAGCCCTGTCAGGCTGGGTGAGGCTGACTCTCCCAGCAGCACATCTCTATGTAGGTAGTGCGCCTCCCGGTCCGGCCTGGAGGTTCGGACGGGCTGCACTGCCACGCACACAGATACTAAACACAATTCACTCGAGACCCTCAGGTGAGGGGCGTGGACTCCCGCGGCCCTCAGGACCCCAGAGAAGATGGGAGAAAGGAAGAGCCTCAGGTGCTTTAGCCTTCCAGGGGCAAACACCTGGGTTGGTCGTCTCAGTGGTCACGAGGAGACAGCTGTTGCTTCGTCGGTGATCAGACAGAGAGCAGGTTCTTTCCTTATTGATGATTGCAATGGGAGAGCATTCTTTCCTCATGGAAGGCCCAGGGAGAGCAGAAAAGCTGTTTCCTCATTGGTGGTCTGGGCAGGAATGGGCGAGAAGGTCTTGCTTAGCCGATGGTGTGGGCAAAAAAGGGTGAAAGGGCAAAAAAGGGGGAAGAGGCGAAAAAGGAACAAAAAGGTGAAAAGGGAAAGAAAGGAGAAAAGGCATGGAACATGGGGACAGCAGGAAGAAGCTGTGCACAGGGAGGCCTGCAGAGGGGGGGCGCAGAGTGAAGAGGACACTGGTCACTGTTGGCTGGTCCCCAGCCTGATCTATAGAGAGAAGGGCTAGAATAAGGCAAGCAGGTGGGCTTTGTCAAGGGGCTTTGTCACATTTTGTGGGGTTTGGGCTTGACATCCAGACATAGGCAATACTGAGTGACTGAGCTGGGAGGAGCATTGCTCCTTGTTTCTCTGAGGAACTCAGCACAGCTTAGTCATGGTGAGGCCGAAGGGACTGGCTCCTCCCCACAGTTGCAGTTTCCAGAACAGTAGCTCCAGGGGATGGGAATCCAGACAGGGAGATGCATGGCTACCGCAAACCAGGGGCCATATAAGGCTTCAGATAAGGCTGAGCTGAAGCCCCTTGTGCTCTGAAGGAAGCCAAATTGAGGAGGAGGCCAGCTGCAGATCCCCAGGAGAGGACCGTGTGCCTTGCAGAAACTCCAGGAACTCCCAGAAATAACTGTGTGGAGCCCAGTTGGGAAAATGGGGAGCCTGTAGTTATGCTGAAGGCAAGTGAGGCCTCAACAAAAAATAGATGTATTAAGTTCCCTACCTATACCCACATTTTATTTTTAATGTCAGTGATGCCAGATTTCTATATTAAAATAGTATAAATTCATTTAAGATATTTTTGCTAATAATATCTTTTGATGAGGGAACTTGACCTCTATGTTTCCCTCAGAAAG